>CM072512.1:79714943-79957443 GCA_036898135.1 Oncomelania hupensis | reverse complement strand
ATTTTGCTGGTGAAAATCATAATTAAAGGTCAATTCTGTGGTGTTTGTTTCTTCAAAAGTAAAGCAGTTAAGTTCGCAAAAAGATTACGTTTGTGTCCACTTAAAATATCACTATTATGGATTGATGATAAAATTGAAGAAAGGAAGACATAGAAGCAGGAAAGAAAAAGAGCGATCGAAAGAAAGAAAGAAAGAACGAAAAAAAAATGAACAGAAAGAAAGGTAGACAGAATAAACGAGGGGGTTAAAAAAGAAAAAGATAGTAAGTTATTCAAATGTATTTTCAGACGCACATACTTAGCCGAAGAAAAAAAATGCATTTTCAAAAGTGTTAATTTCGTTGACGTTAATGTGATTCAGGTTTATCCTAAAGTAAATCATAGGAATCATCTGAACGATATCTGCAAGCCAAAAAATATTAAAATCGGCAAGTCAATTTTTAGATACAGCGTAAAACGAGTTTAGAATAAGGTAAAGCACAATTACCTTGACCTTTCGGAAAATACAAATTGACTCCCTTGACCTTGATCTTTGCAGTAGAGCAAATATGGTCTTACCGGAGAAGGGCCACTAACCTAGGTAATGTGCCTATGAAGTTTGGTCAAAATCCGTTGAGTTGTTCTTGAGATATGGCTTTCACCAGACCAACGGACCGACGGACAAACCGGCGTTTGGTTCGTTCTGATTCCCCTCGACTACCTCAAAGAAAAAGAACGAACAAACGAACCAAAGAACCAACGAAGGAAGGAACGAAAGAGAAAAAGAAAACACACACAGAAGTAAGGAAAGAACTAACGAACGAACAACAGAAAAAAAGAAAGACGTTTAAGTTTGCGTGTGTGACTGTTAGAATACACAAAAAATTGTTTCGGTAGTTACGTGCTATGTATATTACACGAAAGGTCAAATAAACCTAAGTAGGAAAATTTCTTTTGGTTTAGATGAGTAGTGCATGGGGAGGTGAGGAAGAGGAAAAGCGAAAAAAATAACAGCAGCAGCAACAACAACAATAATAATAACAACAAGCAGAAGAAACAGAAAGATAAAAACAAAGCAAACGGAAGGAGAACAGAAAGATATATTAAAAACAGATGAAAATAAAAAAAAAAAAAAAGAAAGAAAGCAAAAGGCTTTACAAAAAAACACGCACAAGTTTTAGCCAGATAGATTTCACAATCACGAACACACACACACGCACACACACACACACACCCACACACACGCACCCACACACACACAGAGACACAAACTCACGCACACACACACAAACACACACACACACAGAGGCGCGCGCTCATTTCTTTCTGTGTTAGCTAAGAGTTAATTATTGTTTATTTTAAACCTGTATGCAGATACGTATTGAAATAAACACAAGTCTCGATGTTTTCTGTCAAAGTGTTTTTTTTACGTGTAATGATGATAAAAGCATTTTTTTTAAAATGCCAGCATTCAGTGAAAAATGGCAACTTTGATGTTTTTGAAAACTGCGATTGATTTGTGGCGGAATGGGCGGCGACTGTTCACGTCTTGGGAGAGATTGTCTACAATTTTTATGTCTGTCTTACGAGGGATAAATAAAAATAACAGTTCGGGTTGGACCGTGTTCTGAAGGTGGTGGCCGAGAGTCTGGAGTCAAATACTCCGCTCGGATCCAAGTGGTGCAGCGACCCGGAACAGGATGATGCTGGATCGAGGTAACAGTGAAAGGCAGCTTTTTACTGTTAAATCAGCGAATGGAGACTGGCTGGGCGCAGTCAGTGGCGGTTCCGGACATACCTGTTTCGAACTGGGAAACCAGGAGGATGTTTTTTTATTCGAGCTGTGGGATTTGTGGCTGAATGGGAGGCGACTGTTCACGGCTTGGGAGAGATTGTCTACCTTCCATTTGTTGGTTAGTCTAGCCTTGGGTTACTCCTGCTAGGCAGAAATCCTTTGGTGTGGACATTGGGTTATGCAGAATAAGGCGACACGACATATGTTCTTCCCGCCTGACCATTTGTCGTCTGCTTTGGGTGGTGAGCAAGAACTACATTGTCGGCTGGCATTTTATGCCAGTCAGTGGCAGTGACTTGTAGACAGTGTCGTGGCACTAGCAGCCGGCAAATCCGGTTTACTATCAACACGCCTCCCGCAACAATTTGTATGTCTCTCTTACGAGGGACGAATGAAAATAGCAGTTCAGGTTGGAACGTGTTCTCAAGCTGGTGGCCGAGAGTCGGGAGTCAAATATTCAGCTCGGCTACAGACTGACATTTTTTGTAAAAAGGTGGGTTGTGCACAGGAATTATTTTGTACTGAATTATGGATTGCAGCAAAACAACTTTTTTAAAACTTATTTTGAGAAAACTTCAAAGGTTATACACATTTTGCAGCCAGTATTAATATTATTATGTAATAAGTAGTACAATTTGCCGTCGGATACAATTACAAAATGCAAACTTCAGTTTTGACTACTTTTTTTTAACAATGTTTCAGTGTAGACTATTGATTTTCCCAGCATAAACATACATCTAAGCGCCACTAGCTATAGATGTAAGGTTTAATTAATTCCGATTTCGAAACAGGTTTCCTATTTCCTTTGGTACTGGAGCAATCCGCTGCTTGGCTATTCTGGACACGATATTTGCAGTAACTGTGCTGTAAACGAAGAGATTGATTACCAGTGTCACCCTGGAAAGGATACAATAGGACCCTGGTGTGGCTTACGGAAATGTTGGCACTCCAATGCTGGGCAAGGATCGTCAAGAAGAACTCATTGTGTATAAACTAACCATTTTATGAAAAAATAACATCAAAGTGTTTATTCAAGAAGACACTGACATTTTATTGCATAGTCCTGCAATAATATGAGCTTTTATAATTTACATGTTCGCAGTGAATAAACTTTTGCTATAATGTTATTGTTTAATGGTTGTTTGTATGTTAATGATTGAGGATGAAGTTGTCTAAAATTACTGGTACGTGTATGGGCTTTAAAATAATATATTGAATTAAAATATTGAATAAGCGGATACATCATTAAAAAGCTCTCACAATTCCCGTTCGTGGTTTAATATTAAAGGGATTAGACCACGAACAATGTACCTGTCGAAATGAACTAGTAACTCGGTATTCTCTATGAAGCTTTCCAGCAAAGTTAACAATATCACACTTCGTCGTAGGATGAACACTGCTCTTTGAGAGCAAAGTGTGTGAAGTGTTTCGTCCTTTTAATGTTTCTAAAAAAAACTTACGCTTTGTCATTCTGTTGACAATATGTGTAGCTCGAGTCGAACATCAAATAAACACTGTTCAGAAGTAGTTGTAGGAAATCTGCATACAGAGAAATAGCTCTAAATCTTCGTTCCATTTGAAAGGCAAGAAGATGTTTACTCATACAATGAGGCACGATGAGCTGCAACACATTTTTGCGTGTCTGCAGATTTGATGGGAGGGTGCTGAATGGATTCTGATCCTCCCCAGAAGACTGTCACCAAAGGACGTCGATCGTCTGGCATTGATGTAGTTAGTACGTCTAGACCGTTACATTAGCAATGTGATGTAACTTTAGGATTTAATATTTTAATGGTGTTCAAAAGTTGCTTAAATTCGTGCAATTCACACGTTTGTCTTCTTATTCTGTGTACACATTATTATCATTCTAAGGCCAAATTAGAAAAGTACGAGCTTTTGAACATCAAGGTCTTTCGTTACCTATTCGCCTTTATTTCCAAAACCAAATAAAATCAATGAACACTACTCAAGAGATGGTGTTTTTAACGTCATTAAGTTTAATTCTTTATTGGATTTCTGTTGGGAAGTACTGTTGTGTTTGGTTTGTGTTTTGTCCGTCTGATGAAGAGCTTAGCTAGAAAATGTGCAATGTGTTGTTTCATCTGTTTGTTTTGTGTGTGTGTGTCAAAATTAGCGTTCTTTTGTTTTATGTATTATTTGTTTCTCATTATTGTAAAGTTTTAATGCCAGCAGTTCTATTTTATTCCATTAACGTAATTGAATTGATAAGGCATAAAAAAATAAGGATGTATAGATCTATGTACTCTGAAACGAGATACAAATGATTGTGTTAAATTATTTATGTAGAAATTAAAAGTCAAGCAGTAAAAAATAATGTATCTGAAGATATAACTCTTAAATCAGACATTGTTTTTCCAAAGAGAGCAAAACATATTACATCCCTACAAACAATATTTACTTACACTCAAGATGTTTTTAAGGTAGCAAATATCAATCCAAAAGACGTTGCCCAAAAATTAACTAAGGCCCCTTTTCCACCCTGGGAAATGAAAAAAGCAAAATATGATATAAAATATACAAGCCTAAAGAAGGGTGAAAATCGACACTTAATTGCTACAGAAGCCCGAGAACATATAAATGAACATTTTTAGAGCCATCTAAAAATTTACACCGATGGGTCTGTAATTGATTCTGGTGATGCTGGAGCTGGGTTTGTAATACCTGATCTCAAAATCACAAAGTCTTCTTATTTAGGCAAAAATCACTCAATTTTTAAAGCAGAGCTGGCTGCTATATTAATGTCTCATTGTCATGAATTGGCTAGTTTTAACTCTGCCCAGTGACTATTTAGCCATGTGTAGTCTTTGTAACAGTAGAGAAGTTAGACTATTACACAGCAGCAATTAAATTACACAGCATACCACACACCGCGAGCCCGACCCACATCGCAGTGACTCAGCACTTGAGCTTTGAATCGGACCGTTTTAACCAATCAGAAGCAGGCTCAGTGGGTAGAGCAGTTTTGACTGTGTCAGAGCCTAAGACAGTTTGAATCAGTCGTGTGTGAGACGAGGTAGAGTCAACATCTCCACAGCTAGAGAAATCTCTACACTCATAGACCAGGAAGCAGGACTTAGGAATCTTAGAATTCTCTCAAGTCATCACGGGCCTGAACTTGTCAGACAGGTAAATGAACACCCTTCTGTTTCATCGTGATATATTTGTATTATTGTTGAAATTATGTTTGTGGAATTTGCTATGCAAAAATGTGAATTGTTAATCCGAATTTGCCGTACCACGTGGAAGAGCCGACCACGAGGCGAAACACGACCGGTTGCGCCGCCATGTTGTATCCCGTACGGAACCACTGTTGTTTAACTTATATGTATGTTTGCAGACCAGTGGCTGTACCACTGAATGTTTATATTATTATTAATTCTGTATGTGTATAGTTAGACACGATTTATATTTATTTATGTATAGGAATTTAGAGTGAGATTACAGCGGACCCCGGAAGTAGCAGAATGTTCGTCGCTTATGTATAGAGATGTGGAGCTATCACTGAGGGCTACTTGGCTTTCAGTGAGACGCTCTGCACAAACCGATTATTCAGGGTTGTGCAGAATTTCGTCTCTTATATTACAGACGAGCAGGCGAGCTATCCCGAGCTATCCCGAGCTATCCTGTGCGTCCCACTCCACAGAAACGACTAGTTGGTTGAGGAACCTCTACCGCACAAGTCGGAAAGAACTACCTTGAAAAACACCCTGTAAGACCCCACAGCGTGGCAAGGGAACCCAACTACACAACGACACAGGTGGACCAGAAGCTACCTCACAGAAGGACTTCGAACACCCCACACATGAGTTAAGTGCATAAGGCGAAGGTGCACTTAAACTGATCATAACAGGACCACAGTAGTCCAACTCTTCAGAAACTGTAAAACGGACCACAGTAGTCCAAATCTACATGAGATATTATAGCAAGTGCCCGAGGAAGATATAACAGCTGCCTAGACTATCAGCGATCGAACTATTAGCAGTGACTGAGACATTTTAAGTTAGATTAGTACTTAGAGAATCTTGTATAGAGTAGAAGAAATAAATGTGTGATTTTAACTGTTATCAAGTGGCTGGACTACATATGATTCATAGCCGTGTGAAAGCTAGTGTGACAGTATCTTTTACCATTTTTCTATCTATCTCTGTACCCCAACCTTAACACAGAACGAGCTAAACAAATAAATTTATTAAAGTAATTCATAGGGTGACTTACTAGCAGTTCCCACCGAATAAACGTGAGGGTCCATAATCCCATTGTGCAGAGCCCATAAACCCCACGTGACACTTTAATTGGCGAGCCTGCCAGGATCTGTGTATAATAGGAATTGGGTATAACCGGATCTAAGTACAATAAAATTAGTTAACAGTAGAAGTAGAATAACTTAGAATAGTGTAAGGGTATAACACTGATCAGTTGTGGTGCACTATTCTTTAGTTAAAAACTTTTTTGCTTCAATTATTTTTGTGTCTGTATGTTGCATTGTTCTTTGGCAGGTTTTGCTTAAGTAACTGTTGTATGCCATTTGACTCTTGTTTTATTCTATTATTGATTACGAATTTGATTGTCTTTGCATTGTTGTTATTGGCTTGCAATATTGCTAGTGTTTTGGTATTCCACGTGATTCAGAGGTTGTTCATAGACACGTTTGGCAATGTCGGACCCAGTGGCCTTGAGATTGCGTTTCAAGGAACTAGGAGAATCTTTACACTTAGCAGGGGCAGACCTAATTGCGTATATAAATGCAGAGGTAGAGAAACAGGAGGCTAAGGCAGAGAGAGCAGCAGAGAGAGAGGCGAAGAAACTCGAAGCGGCAGAGAGAGCTGCAGAGAGAGAACAGAAAAAAGCAGAATTAGAGGCAGAAAGAGAGGCAAAGAAATTAGAAGCAGAGCAAAAGAAATTAGCATTAGAGGCAGAGCAAAAGAAACTAGAATTAGAAGTAGAACAGAAAAAGGCAGCATTAGCAGCAGAGAGAGAAGCAGAAAGTAGGAGATGGGAGTATGAGCGGGCAGAAAAAGAAAAAGAGAGGGAAGAAAAGGATAAAGAAAGACAGCATGAGTTAGAGCTAAGAAGATTGGGATCAGGAGCTTCAAGTTCTTCCTCAACCCCTTCCCACTCAGATCAGCTAGAGGTAGCATCCAACCCTGTACAAGGAATGTCATTTCCACTGGGAACATTCAATGAGAGAGAAGAAGGTCTAGATCTCTATCTGACTAGGTTTGAGCGCCTAGCAACAGAGTACAAACTAGATCCCACCCATTGGTCTTTTAAGCTTAGTCAAGGGCTTAGAGGAAAGGCTTATGACATCTACAGTAAGCTACCGACTGACAGAGTGACTGACTATCACAAAGTAAAAGAGGCACTCCTAACGGGATTCGAACTGACAGGAGAATGCTACCGGCAAAAATTCCGCACCAATCGGAGAGTGAAAGGAGAGAGCTATGCGCAGTTCGCGGATCGGTTGTCCACAACGCTGGATAAGTGGATTAGCCAGTCAGCCACGGCTAAGACGTATGATGGACTGACAGAACTGTTAGTATGGGAACAGCTACGGGAAACCATGACCCCCGAGCTGAGGACATTCTCAGTAGAGCAGGGCGCGGAAAGACTGGAAGATCTGGTCAAGGTCGCAGATAGGTACGTGGCCGCACACGGAGAAGCCAAGAGCTTCAGGCGAGACCTAAAGCCTAACGGGAAAGAGGCACAGAAAAGAAGCCCTAACCGAGAAGAGCGCACCGCGAATAAGCCGAATAACCCCAGACCTGGGCAAAATAAAGGACCCAACACGGAATTCGGGAAAAGAGGTCCTGCAGAACAGAGACGGTATTGTTCGTTCTGCAACAGAAACAATCACTCCACCGCAGAATGTTTCAAGTTGGCCGCACAACGTAGGGAAGAGCGCGAAAGCCGGCCAGCGCACAGAGTTCTAACTCAAAGTAGCGGTAACAAGCCACACACAATCGGAGATCACCCATCGGTGACAGACACGGTCAAGGTCAACGGAAATGAAGCGAACTGTCTGTATGACACAGGTCTATCATACGACGCGATAGTTAGCGAATCTCTCGTATCGCGCGCGGACTTGACAGACAAGACAGTCGACTTACAAGGAGCAGACTTGACGAAACCGACGACTACTTGCCCAATAGCATGGATAGAAGTAGAGAGTAGGTACGTCACAGGACGAATCCAAGCAGCTGTTTTACAGAAACCCCTGTATGATCTAGTGCTAGGTTGTAGGTATGTGTTCTTAGGCACGCCCCCCAAAACTGTAGAGATAGCTGCAGTGCAAACCAGGGCCCAAGCTAAAACCCAACCACCCCAGCCCGAGTTCGCTCCGAACCCAGGACTCGAAGAGATCAAAACAGCACAGAAAGAAGACACCTCGATAGCGAAGTGCTTCCAGAAGCTACCCAAGGCGCACACACCCCCGCACAAGGGAGACTTCTACATGGAAGAGGGAGTTCTTCATCGACAAGGAGATGGAGATCACACCCAACTAGTACTACCAGCCACCCTTCGAGCCCAAGTACTAGAACTAGGCCACAGCATGCCACTCAGCGGACACATGGGAATTGGAGCCACAGTGCAGAGAATCAGCGCACACTACTATTGGCCAGGAATCACGGAGGATGTCAAGCGCTACGTAAAATCTTGCCACCAATGTCAACGATATTCCCCGCGACATCACACCGTACCAGTTACCTTAGGACCATCGGTAGTAGTCGGCGTACCATTCCAGCAAGTCTCAGTAGACATAGTAGGACCACTGCCCATGACCAAGAAGCGGAACAGATTTCTACTCACACTCGTCGACGCATGTACGATGTGGTGCGAAGCAGTCCCGTTGCCAGCGATCGACACCAAGAAGATTGCAGATGCACTCATCGCCATCTTTACCAGAGTCGGATTCCCGGACAGCATTAGAACGGACAACGGATCTCAGTTCACCGGCCGCCTGATGCAAGACGTGTTCGAGTTGATACAAGTTCATCACATTCGCACACCACCATATCACCCCGCCAGCAACGGACAAGTAGAAAGACTGAATGGAACCCTTCTCACCATACTCAGGAAAGTCGCCGACGACAATCCAGAAGCGTGGGACACCTACGTGAATGCGGCACTGTTCGCATACCGAGAAACGCCCCATGCAGCCACAGGCTACACCCCGTCAACATTGCTATTCGGCAGACCTCTAGCAGGACCACTAGAAGCCCTACGCAGAAGTTGGACGGAAGCCAAGATAGACGACACACCAAGAGGTGCCACCAAGTACGTCGCAGACCTGCAGGAAACCCTCAAAGCAACGTGGAAGAAAGCTGGTGAAGCACTGAAGAAGGCAAGAGCCCGTCAGGCGAAGTACTACAACCGCCACGCGAAGGACAGAGAACTGCAAGTCGGCGATCAAGTGCTACTCTTACTTCCAAGTGGAACCAACAAGCTGGACATCGCTTGGAGAGGACCGTACCGGGTGACTGCCAAGAAATCCAAGACAGTCTACCAAGTAGAGGTGAACGGGAGAGCCCGATACCACCACATCAATCTCCTCAAGAAGTATACGGACCGACCAGCGACCCCCAGCACTCACAACTTGCTAGCCATCGCCATTGCGGAAGAAGGAGAAAGCATGGAGACCAATGCAGTAGAGTATCCCCTGCACTCCACAGAAACCTACAAAGACGTGATACTCAACGGAGACCTAGCCGCTAAACAGCAACAGCAAGTACGACAGGTCATTCGACAACATCAGACTGTGCTAACAGACCGACCAGGGAGGACAGACCTCGTCGAAGTAACCTTAACGGTGACCGACCCAACACCCGTCCGCCAGAAGCTCTACCCGATGCCACTGTCTCAGCAGCGAGCCATCAAGGAAGAGATAGACACCTTACTGGCAGCCGGAATCATCTCAGAGTCTACTTCACCCTACAGCGCAGGCACGGTATTGTTGCGAAAACCCAACGGAGAGCATCGACTGTGCATCGACTTCAGACTCCTGAATGCCGTAACGCAATTCCAGCCAGAGCCACTCCCGGACCAGACAGACCTATTTGCCAAGCTACAGCGAGCAAAGTACTTCTCACGCATCGACCTCAGCAAAGGATACTACCAGATACCAGTGCAACCGCAAGTCCGAAAGTACCTAGCGTTTAGCACTATGGAAGGACACTTCGAGTTTAACGTGCTTCCATTCGGACTCCACAACGCACCCAGCATCTTCAGCGCCATGAAGAGGAAACTCCTGGCACCCCTAGGCAGCGAGCACCTACATTCGTTTATGGACGACATCCTCATCGCTACGCCTACGTGGGAGGAACATGTCACGCTCCTACAACAACTACTCGCCCGCCTCAGAGACACGGGATTGACGGCAAGACCCACCAAATGTCAGATCGGATTCACAGAGCTAGAATTTCTGGGACACACCATCAGTCAAGGAAGCCTGCGACCGGTAGAAAAGACCGTGAAACGCCTACTCGACGCTCCTAGGCCCAAGACCAAGAAGGAAGTACAGTCGTTTCTAGGACTCTGCGGCTTCTACCAGAAGTTCATCCCCAACTACAACAGCATCGCCGTGCCACTGACAAATGGAACCCGGAAAATCGCCCCGGACAAAGTCATATGGACAGCCGAATGCGAGACAGCATTCCAAACACTCAAGGACAGAATGACATCGGCGCCAGTACTCCACCTACCCGATTTGACTCAGCCATTCGTTCTTCGCACCGACGCAAGCGACTTAGGCCTCGGAGCAGTACTGCTACAGCGCGACCCCAAGAATGCGGAGACGCTATTCCCTGTCGCCTACGCCAGCAGAAAATTGAGACCCGCCGAGACCCACTACGCCACGTCGGAGAAAGAATGTCTTGGACTAGTCTGGGCCATACAGAAATTCCAACTCTACCTGTATGGGACCCACTTCACAGTTCAGGTGGACCACCAACCACTATCGTTCCTGGCAGCCTCCAAGTCTTTGAACTCTCGCCTGATGAGATGGGCACTCACCCTTCAGGCATACTCATTCCAAATCGAGTACATCCCCGGCAAGGAAAACCACGGAGCCGACTACCTCAGTCGCCATCTCGTGGAGGACACAGCAGCTGTCGCCCACCCAACACAACTAAGGGCCACAGCACCAGAATTCGTCCCCGCCCAGTAATACCCTGTCACTAGTTTCCATAGCTACCTGGCACAGCATTGCAGCTCAGGTAGAGCAACTTAATTAGTTTGTAAATAGGACCCTAGGATAGTGCAGTGTTAAACTAGGCTCTGTAGTAGAAAAAGGTCGAATCCAGTAGTCATCGCCTTTTTTCAGTTGAGGGAGCCTGTCATGAATTGGCTAGTTTTAACTCTGCCCAGTGACTATTTAGCCATGTGTAGTCTTTGTAACAGTAGAGAAGTTAGACTATTACACAGCAGCAATTAAATTACACAGCATACCACACACCGCGAGCCCGACCCACATCGCAGTGACTCAGCACTTGAGCTTTGAATCGGACCGTTTTAACCAATCAGAAGCAGGCTCAGTGGGTAGAGCAGTTTTGACTGTGTCAGAGCCTAAGACAGTTTGAATCAGTCGTGTGTGAGACGAGGTAGAGTCAACATCTCCACAGCTAGAGAAATCTCTACACTCATAGACCAGGAAGCAGGACTTAGGAATCTTAGAATTCTCTCAAGTCATCACGGGCCTGAACTTGTCAGACAGGTAAATGAACACCCTTCTGTTTCATCGTGATATATTTGTATTATTGTTGAAATTATGTTTGTGGAATTTGCTATGCATAAATGTGAATTGTTAATCCGAATTTGCCGTACCACGTGGAAGAGCCGACCACGAGGCGAAACACGACCGGTTGCGCCGCCATGTTGTATCCCGTACGGAACCACTGTTGTTTAACTTATATGTATGTTTGCAGACCAGTGGCTGTACCACTGAATGTTTATATTATTATTAATTCTGTATGTGTATAGTTAGACACGATTTATATTTATGTATGTATAGGAATTTAGAGTGAGATTACAGCGGACCCCGGAAGTAGCAGAATGTTCGTCGCTTATGTATAGAGATGTGGAGCTATCACTGAGGGCTACTTGGCTTTCAGTGAGACGCTCTGCACAAACCGATTATTCAGGGTTGTACAGAATTTCGTCTCTTATATTACAGACGAGCAGGCGAGCTATCCCGAGCTATCCCGAGCTATCCTGTGCGTCCCACTCCACAGAAACGACTAGTTGGTTGAGGAACCTCTACCGCACAAGTCGGAAAGAACTACCTTGAAAAACACCCTGTAAGACCCCACAGCGTGGCAAGGGAACCCAACTACACAACGACACAGGTGGACCAGAAGCTACCTCACAGAAGGACTTCGAACACCCCACACATGAGTTAAGTGCATAAGGCGAAGGTGCACTTAAACTGATCATAACAGGACCACAGTAGTCCAACTCTTCAGAAACTGTAAAACGGACCACAGTAGTCCAAATCTACATGAGATATTATAGCAAGTGCCCGAGGAAGATATAACAGCTGCCTAGACTATCAGCGATCAAACTATTAGCAGTGACTGAGACATTTTAAGTTAGATTAGTACTTAGAGAATCTTGTATAGAGTAGAAGAAATAAATGTGTGATTTTAACTGTTATCAAGTGGCTGGACTACATATGATTCATAGCCGTGTGAAAGCTAGTGTGACAGTATCTTTTACCATTTTTCTATCTATCTCTGTACCCCAACCTTAACACAGAACGAGCTAAACAAATAAATTTATTAAAGTAATTCATAGGGTGACTTACTAGCAGTTCCCACCGAATAAACGTGAGGGTCCATAATCCCATTGTGCAGAGCCCATAAACCCCACGTGACACTCATTACACATTGAGAAAAAAACAACCGCTAGACTTATATTGTCTTCTCATATGTGTGGATCCACAATCAGTATTGTGTGCTTTAAACTCTGATAAAAATAATGACAGAGGTGATATCATATTTGAAATAAAATACCTGATTCATTCTTAAAACAAAACACAACAACAACAGAGGAATACATATAAATAGTGCTGGATGCCTTCACATTGTGGAATCTTACATAAGGATCTAGCAGACGAGCAGCAAAACGGGGAGCAAATAACGTCAATACCATTAAAATTGACATCGGATTGTCAATTAAAGAACTGTACTGTATAATTACAAACAATCTTAAGGAAAGACACACAGAATCATTTTTGACTAGCATGTTAGGAGTCTTTAGACAGGTTTATAGTGTAGCATATAGATTATATTAAAATTCTTGGAAAACAAAATTTAGCAAAATCATTACTTGCATTTGTAATGAAAATGTAACAATTCAAGATTTACTAGTACAATGCAATGAAATAAAAAGATACCAAACAAATATAACACATTGAGCAACACCCAAGCTTTAGACTTAATATCATTCGTAAAAATATCTAAAGCGTTATTATATTCTCCAGTAGGTCATTTATTATAAGAATTAAAAAAAATTAAAAAATAAAATACAACTCACAATTACAGAAGCATGCGTCTATATCGATAAAAAGCTCCAGTACATGACGTCATATAAATTATTTTGTCAAATTATTTTATTTATTTAATTGTATTTTGTTAAATTTAATTTAATTTTTAATAATAATAATAATAATAATAATAATAATAATAATAATAATAATAATAATAATAATAATAATAACAATAACAACAGCAATTATATTGATAACCTGACCGTGACCTCTTCACAGCAAATAATTATTTTGTCAAATTATTTTATTTATTTAATTGTATATTTTTATTTTTTTAATTTTTAATAATAATAATAATAATAATAATAATAATAATAATAATAATAATAATAATAATAATAATAATAACAATAACAACAACAATAATAACAACAGCAATATATTGATAACCTGACCGTGACCTCTTCACCGTGCTTTAACCTTGTCAGGGCAGCAGTTGTTTGTGCGCTCTTGGAAAGGATTTCCTGTCGGGACCCATTGTCTTATACAATGGCTCTTAAATATTTGAAGCTTTGCACTATGTTGAGGGATTGGCCTTGGACTTGGATGTCGGTGTGGATGCCATTGGTATTGATGTTCATCATTTTGGTCTTCTCGAAACTTATTTTCATACCAAAGGCTCTGGAGGTGTTGTCAAGCTTATGTACCAGCTGTTCAAGTTCTTGTTCCTCTGCAGCAAATCCATCAATGTCCTCCGTAAAACGGAGGTTGGAGATTGCTCTACCCCCTATGCTGACTGTTCCTTCGTAATCTGCAAGGGCATCTGACATGATGCGCTCTAGGAAGATGTTGAAGAATGTTGGAGAGAGTAGGCATCCTTGGCGCACACCGATTGTTGTTCTGAACCAGTTCCCGATAACCCCTTGGGGTCATGAGCAATCTTGCCACTGGAGATTGTTCAAACCTATAAAGGGAACAGTGAAAGCCACAGTTGAAAACCTGTCTTTCTTTTATAGGCAAGACGCTTCACTGCGGCAACAGTACCCCCGTTGGAGTGCCGGGGGTTTTCAGTATAAATAGTATCCCCACTTTATGGAAATTTAGTGCTTTAAATTCCCACTGTCGCTGTCTTCCTCATTTACTCTTTCCTATTCTTGCTCTGTCCTTCACTCTGCTATACTATCTTCTTCTTCGCTAGATCAATGACCTACCTTTTTTCTTGAAAACTCTTCCTGGACAAGACTCCTTGTTTGTGTATGAGGTCTGTTGGATCAGCTTGGGAGTGTTGGACGCTTTCTGCCGGGTGGTCACTAGAGCTTCCTATGAATGTACTATTTAGCACTATAGGCATTTTATATGTATGTGTTTGGTTGATGATTTATAATGATGTTTGTATTCTATTTTGTTTTTGTAACCGGGGTGTTCGCGTAGTTGAGGTCAACCCTCAGCCGTCCCCCGCGTGGGATGTCTTTATTGTAAAGTGACTGGCCGGTGGAGGGCGTTCAATTTTCCCACTGGGGTTGTTTCAGCAGATCTTTTATGCGGATCGGGGGTTGTCCGGTCCTGATTTGGCTCGGAAGAGTCCGCTGGACCTAAAGCAACAATAAATCAATCAATCAATCAGTTCCCGATAGTGCTGTTGTGGAGGACTGCACTGGTAGCCTTGTCATACAGGCTTTTGGTGACTTCAATAATGTTAGGATTGATGTTGTACACTCTCATGGTTGCCCACAGAGCTGCATGCCAGATTCGGTCAAACGCTTTTTTGAAGTCTACAAACACATGATATAGATGTTGTTGGTGCTGTAGGTATTTTCGCAAATTATTCTGCGGTTGAAAATCTACTCAGTAGTACTTCGCCCTGCCCTGATTTCAGCTATGATTTGTTCAGCTTGGGGTTTGAATATGTTAAGTATTATTTTCAGGAGGACTTTGCTGGGATGGCTGATGAGGCTGATGGTGCGGCATTTTTTACACTCCTGAAGGTTACCCTTTTTGGGAAGAGTGATGACAAGCGACTGTGCCCATGGTGTAGGCCACTCCCCACTATGCCAGATCGTGTTACAGATAATGGTGACTCCCGCTGACATCCCCTTCTTCAGCGATTACGCTACTGCCTCAACTTCTTCTCGGAGAACTGGGAGGATTTCTTCTTGTGCTCTGTTCTGGGGACATGCTAGAACTGATGAGTCTCCGTTTGGTGTGTGGTTGTAAAGGTCAGAGCTGTACTCTTTCCATCTATCCAAGACTTCTTGTTCTTCTGTAAGGCACATACCACACTTGCTTTGGATCGTGGAGACCTTGGGCTGTTTAACACTTGTCACCCGCTTTATAGTCTGGTAGGCCTTCTTGTTGTTGTCCCTGTTCACACTTTTCTTTATTTCCTGGCATTGATATTCTATATACTTCTCCTTTGCTTTGCGCATGCCTTTTCGGATGTGACTGTTGATTTTTTGGTAGGCATCTCCATGCGAGATGCTTTTTTCATCTCTCTACCTTTATCACACAGGTCCAAACGTTCAGGTGTGATCCACGGTTTCTTCTTTTGGCGCAGCTTGCCAAGGATCTTAGTGGCGGCATCTGCCACAGCTGAGTTGAAGATGGTGGCCATGGTGTTGACATCTACTTCACAAGCTTCCAAAATGAGCAGTGGGGCACATTTTCCTCCAATTGTGGCTTGGAATATTTTTGGCACCTCCGGATCTTGCAGTTTGTCCAGGTCGAACTTCAGTCTGATGCACTTTGCTCTGTTTATTCTCTTCAAGTGGAGCCGGAAAGATATCATCACGAGATCGTGGTCACTTCCAATATCTGCTCCTGGAAAAGAGCGTATACTGCCAATGTTGATGCTTGATCTGACGCGTTTTTTGACCATAATGTAATCATTCTGGTTATGATGCTCCCCGCTTGGACTGTGTCAGATCCATCGTCTGGAAGTTTTGTGGGGACCAAGCCTCTTTGCCAGTATCAGATGTGGGAAATTCCAAGAGTCTCAGATCTGTCATTTGTCTGGTTGTTGCAGTGGGGTCCACATTTGTATCCCCAGTTGTGGTACGCATCTTGGCCAACCTTGGCATTCCAGTCACCTTGCACTATGACTATGTCCTTCCTCGGCTCTTGGTCAAGGACAGCTTGCAGATGTTCATAGAAATCCTCAACTTCCCTGTCATCATAGTCTGGTGTTGGGGCATAGGCCTGTATGATGGTGATGTTGAAAGGGGCTGCTCTCATGAGTCTACTGGAGACTGGGCATCAATCCATGACAGTGGCTAGAATGTCATTGCGGACCAAGTATCCAATGCCGTAATCGTGCCTGTCATCTCTCTCGCTGAAATAAAGCTTATGGCCTTTGTCGGTCGTGGTTCTACCTAGGCCTTTCCAGCGCAGTTCGCTGATACCTAAAATGTTCCTTAGATAGTGGTCCAGTTCGAGGGCCAGTTCTTCGAATTTTCCCTTTGCAGTTGGGGTCCTGACATTCCAGGTTCCTATGACGACGTTGTCTCTCGTGCGGATCTTGCAAAGTTGTCCATCAGTAACCCACTTATCACCTCCGTCCTCATGGCCAACGGAAGTCGCGGTCCTTGGTGACGCGGTCGACGACGATCCGATATGGAGTGAGTGGTTCTTTTCATCGCACGATGTGTCTTGGGCAAGAAAGCCCTGGCGGGGCCCAAACCTCTGCAGGATATATATATATATATATATATATATATATATATATATATATATATATATATATATATATATATATATATATATATATATATATATATATATATATATATATATATATATATATATATATATATATATATATATATATATATATATATCCGAAAATATTTTAGCACTATATACGGAGTTTCCGTTTCTTCACCACTGTGAGCATGTCATCGTGTTGTCCAATGACTTGTATGATGATCTTTCGGACTCCGTCGTTGATGATGTGCTGGCTATAGGAAATGCCCAGAAGTCTTCTGTAGCACCTCATCTCCATGCTTTGTAGTCTTCGTTGTAGTTCTGCTGTGAGAGTCCACGTTTCACAAGCGTATAGGAGGATGGAGATGACAAGGGAGCGCAGCAGCATTACATTGGAATGTAGACTGATGGTCCTGTCTTTCCAAATGGGCTTCAACCTTGTCAGGGCAGCAGTTGTTTGTGCTATCCTGGAGAGGACTTCCTTTTGGGACCCATTGTCCAATACAGTGACTCCTAAATATTCCGGAAATATTACTAGTAACCTAATACTTTCCTGAGATTAAGGGGTTAATCCAGTAACAATAAAAGTTAGTTGGCGACAAATAGTTATCTGGAGTATGAGTATCAGCATTGTTGGAGTATGAGTATCAGCATTGTCGTCATGACATTGTCTGCATTACCCAATGGTCATTACGGTCGTTGCAATTTTATCGTAATTAAATAAAAAATCAAAGCACTGGTGTTATATTGATTTTTTTTAAATTTTACATGACTGGAAGTAACGTTTTCAATAAACTGTTTTGGACAAACAAAATGTCTTACGTCTTGTGTCTTATGGGGTTTTTGAAATTACATGTAGATGTTGAGTACTTGCATAGTGCATTTTTGTCAACAACGTGGTTAGCAAAGACTGT
Organism: Oncomelania hupensis; assembly: GCA_036898135.1. Taxonomy (NCBI): domain Eukaryota; kingdom Metazoa; phylum Mollusca; class Gastropoda; order Littorinimorpha; family Pomatiopsidae; genus Oncomelania; species Oncomelania hupensis. The sequence continues at coordinate 79,939,554 of CM072512.1, read as the reverse complement.
GATGCACTAAGGTCTTAGTTCAATTACGTTTGCCATCTCAGACTTTAAAGCAAGGAGGTAAAAAAAACTTCTCATAATATTTGTGTTAGTTTTTTTTTTTTTAGGTGTGTGAGTGTGTTTTACTCTCTGAAAAGAGAACATGTAAAGTCGGTTTGTTTTTCTCCTGTTGCCTAATGCTCTATTAAGGCTGTGGGAAATCGGCTTACTGTTTAAACTTTTCACAAAATATTGCAGTCAAGCCTTTGTGTGATTGCGATTGTGTGTGTGTGTGTGTGTTTGGGGGAGGGAGGGGTGTATATGTGTGTTTGAAAGGGATGGAGAGATAGAGAGTTTCCAAAACTTTATAAAAACTAAGTTACATTTATTTTTTGTGTAAAATATTAAACTTAAATATTGAAACACCACGCACCAGACTTTAGACTGGGACAACATAATTCCGTTTCTTGGTCGAAAGGCTTCTGGTAAAGTAGTGTATGTTTATGTTTCTCCTCGCGTTTTCACGCGCTCAAGAATTCAGCGCAAAAGCAAACATGAGGTTATTTGTTCCTGTGATTTTTATTTTTGAACATTTGTACAGCTCGTTAAATCCGAGCTGTATTAACAAGCTCACGTGCGCAAGAGAGAACCAGGAATCAAACCGTTTAGGTTAAAACAAGATGCAAAGCATGTGTTTCAATAGTCACGAAGAATTTGTAAAAAAAAAGGTTATTACTCCTAGAAAGATAATTATAGACTATGTATATGTACAATTGTTCATATTTATTGGGAAAAAAATGTCATGCATTGGTGGTACATTCCTGCACAAATGCTAATGAAGAAGCATTTGATTATTAATGATATACAGCGTGTTATGCTAATCGATGTAACATACGTGTATATATACACACACACTACAAATACATATATTCTACGAAATATGACTGAAATACCTGCAGTAGTTGTTTTTAGTTATTACGCTTTAATTTGTGAAAGACCAACCACGCACGACGCGCCAACAGATTCCCCCCTTGACTGGAACACATAAATCAATCGTGAAGAAAGCTTAATTAAAAAAAACACACATTTAAGTACAAAGCAACGTATCCCATTCTTTTATCAAAACAAAGGTTTAAGCTTAATATTCACCAGGAGCTATTTTGATGTTAAGGAGCTCTACCAGAATCGTTCAGAAAAAATAACAATGCCAGAGCTATGCAGATGAAATGCAATTTCGCTTCAAGCTGAACACTAGTCACAAAAGTAAACAGCCCAATGGACCAAAATAACAAGTTCAAAAGCAAGAATTTGTTAAACTTTAGAATAAATATAAAATGTCAAAACTCTTTCTGTCCTCTAGCACTGCCTGTCTGTCTGATCTCTTTCTTTCTCTCTCTCTCTCTCTCTCTCTCTTACATACACACACACACACACGCTCTCTCTCTCTCTCTCTCTCTCTCTCTCTCTCTCTCTCTCTCTCGGTTTCGTTTTTTTTTTCAGTGCTATTTTTGTCGCTAAACCTCCAATCTGATCTTTTTAGGAATTGATCAAATTATATTGAAATGCTTTCGGAAAAGGAGCTTACAAATTAACACCCCCTCCAACCCCCCCCACCCCCACACACATTCACACACATATGCGCACGTTCGCACGCACACTTACGCAAAGACAAAGTGGACACACATATTGAATCCCTGATCAAAATAGTTGCGTGATCCGATTGGCCTGAATAATAAAGAATACACATTTGAACATTCAGTCAATTTGGGGCCGGGGGAAAATTTGTACTCCATTATTACAAAAACGTTTTAGTATTTTCTGACTGTTAACGTTATGGTAAAATAATTATGACAGCGTATTTTTAACAGATTACTGAATGCACGTTTTGACACCAGGCAACACATTTCATTTACGTAGCATGAACGTTTTTTTTTTTTTAAAATCAGTGGTTGTTGTTTGGGTGGGCGTCTGTGTTTGACTAATGTACGCACATCACGTCTCTTTCAGAGTTTAACTTCAGGACATCTCCTGTTACAACTGTTCCGGAATCACCGTGTACATGACTTGTAGTTACGATCGGAAAGTTAGAAAAGAAGACTACTCTTCATGTTAACTGACAATTAACTGCAGTGCTAGTGTGCAAGCAGCAGTCTTCACGAGGACAAATATGGAACTCTGTTGAAGGCTATTACACTGATCTTCTGCTTAAATGGAGACCGCATACGCAGGCCTGCTACTGATTTGATCCGACTACAGTGATTCAATTGACGTTTTCAACTTTTGAGAAAGCAGTACCTGTTGATTTCAACTAACCAGGAAGGGACTCATAAATCGAAGGAAAAAGAAAAGTGTTTGAGTGACGGGGACAGTGGCAGCCTAGCTGGAGACCTGGATTGCTGGTGGTCTGTAGCCCGTCAAGACATGCTTGACAGTTGGACTGGCCACCTGTTATCGAATCCAGCGTCCGGTGCTCCCAACGTACCTGCTGATTATCGTAACTGGTCAAGATGCGAGTGTCGTGGCCGGTGCTGACCGCTAGGTCTTGGCTGGCCGCCATCCTCTCCTTGGATCTGCTCTTCGTTTCAGGTCAGTGGAAAAAGCCGTTATTTTTTCCCCAATTTTCTTAAATTCATACTGTTAACTCGTGTGCGCTTTTAAATTTCTTGTTTTCGTCGTTTGGTTTCCATATTAAACAACAGTGATTCATCCAACATATAAGCCTAATGGTGGACTCTTTCCACAGACTTATATTAATCACATATATCATAAAAAAATACGTCTTTATTGCGCTGGGTGTGTGGAAGTTTTTGTATGCTCTGGAAGCTGACATTCAATAATTCATCCACATCCATCCATCCATCCATCCAACCAACCATCCATCCATCTGTTCATTCATTCATTCATTTAAAGCAATGAAATATTCCCCATTTGGAGAGAAGGTTTGGGTGTATGTAGCATGGCGCTGTAATCGGTTCTTTTCAAAATACATTATTGTAATCCAGTGTCCTTTAATAACCTCATCCTACATTCGACCAGTGCATTGAACAGATTTTAAGAACAAATAAATTGGTGTTATATATGTGGTATATTGGGTTGGGGGGGGGGTCATATTCAAATGTAGACGTCGCTGTTGGTCAGGCATAAACGCATACGCACGCGTAAAAATTTCAGCTGCATCCATGGGAAGAAGAAAAAAAACAACACCACCAAATCAAAGAATCGTGTTAATGTAAATAAAATATCCGTTTGTCCGGTTTACCTAAGGTTTGTTCAGTCAACGAAAAAAATACAACAAACAAACAAAACTAACGAACCATTAAAAAAATCACCGAAGAGGACTAAGAAAAAATAAAAAAATAAATTAAAAGTGAGAGAGAGAGAGAGAGAGAGAGAGAGAGAGAGAGAGAGAGAGAGAGAGAGAGAGAGAGAGAGAGAGAACGTTGAAAAAAATGACAGAAAAAAAAAGACAGAAAAAAAGACAGAAAAAAAGACAGAAAAAATGACAAAAGAAGACAGAAAGAAGTGGAACTGAAGTATAGAATGAAGAAAAGAAAGACAGAAAAAATAGAAGGAAAGAGAAGGATTAGACAAGAAAAAAAAGAATATAAAACAAAGAAGTTGAAGAGCCAGCCCAGATGAAGGAAGATAGAAAAAAAAACAATTTAAAAAAAGTAAAAAAGACTTCAACAACTGCTACACGTACAGACTGAAATGCTTAAATATCGCGAACATTATAAGGTTGAGATTTCTAAACCACGATCATTACAATTTTTTCCCCTTCCACTCAAATAACCTGGGATGTTTTATAATCAACAAAAACGTACGTTTGACAGCGGTACCATGTGGACGCATTAGTGTGCTCGCGCGTGTGTAATCGAGTGGCGCGCGAGTGGGTGTGAGCGTTCGTGCAAGAGGAATACATTAGATCCGTTTGATTGGGCGTACATAGGTGGGTTTCTGTTTTATTTTGGGTGGCGCTGTATTGTGGTGTTGAGGGCACATGCTAAGGTAATATGTTTTATGTTAAGCAATGTCGAGCGGGGTTAGTGAGCTTACTTGAATAGGTGACTACACAAGTATATCAACTAACAAGTTAGTATCTCTCTTCTATGTCTCTATCGACGTGCGCGTACAACCGGTTGCTTCCCTTTACATGCTTTGAGCTCCATAAAGCGTCATCGGCCTGAAATAACTTTTTAGAAACTTCAAAACCCAGGGGAATTATGGGTAGAGAAATCCTTTTCTGAAATGACGTCGGCCAAATCCTTCTTTAGTTTCTTTGCTCGAGCAAAGGCAACCTCATAGGTATGGAGCAATTCGTCCATTATAACTCCATCGCTGATAATACTGCTGACAAGTTTCTGCCTAGGCTTGGCTAAAAACTCAAACGCGAGATACATGACTGAAATTAATTTTGTCTGGAATCCTCTTGTTTAAGGTATTAGGGATTGTCTTTTCAGTTAATATAAAAAATATTGTAAGATTAAATTTTGAAAACAAGTTAACAGAAATTGAAAGAATTATTGCGATATGGTCAAAAAGAAATTTAACTCCGTTTGGTAAGATTGCTGTAATAAAAAGTCAAATACTCTCAAAATTAACATATTTATTTACTAATATTCCAGACCCAAGCGAAAGTTTTTTAAGTGAACTAGCAAAGTTGTTATATTCTTTTCTGTGGAACGGTAAAACAGATAAAATAAAAAGGAAAATTGCGAGTCAAGCGTACGAGAGTGGTGGTTTGAAAATGACAGATGTAAGAGCTTTCCTGTGTGCCCTAAAAGTTTCTTGGCTTAAAAGAATTTTGCTCTCGGAGGGGAAAATAAGTCACATTTTGCTTATGCAATGTCCATTGTTGAAACATTGTCTTCATTTTGGTAGTAATTTTTTTGAAGTTGCGATGCAACATATAAAAAATCCTTTCTGGATGGATGTTTTCAAACATTGTAAAAATGTTGTGATAAAATGTGCTCCTGTCACAGAAAGGGATTTTGTTAATGAACCATTGTTTTTTAACATAAATATTCGTAGAGAAAGTAAAACAGTGTTTCTACAAAATTGGCTTGCTGCAGGAGTGACACAAGTCGGTCATCTCATATTGTCAAATAGATTTATGACACACGAAGAATTTATCACAAAATACAATAGTGAGTGTAATTTTTTATTGTATCAAGGTGTGGTTCATGCAGTGAAAGAATACCAGCGTAAGATGAATTTTACAGACTTAGAAAATGTTGTAACGTCTAAGCCAGTGTGGTGGAACACTTGTGTAAAGGGTGTGAAGTCTGTTTATTCTTGTATTACTAGTTACACTGAAATATCAAAAAGTATTGTTAAATGGAGCAGAGTTTTTGATACTGAGATAAATGTCAAGAAATTGTTTTATAAACTTAAAAAGACAACAAATGATACTACACTGCGTTGGTTCCAGTATAAAATCCTTTACAGGATTCTGCCGACAGGAAGATTTTTATACATGCGTAAGCTAGTTGATTGTTCAGTGTGTTGTTTTTGTAACAGTGCTGAAGAAACACTGCCACATCTTTTTTGGGAATGTAACATAATAAGAGATTTTTGGTTTGATGTACAAGTGTGGCTGCAGTCAAAGTTTCAGCATTGTAGTAATGTACAATTCGACTTGGAATTGGTCATCTTCGGCTGTAAGGATCAATTGTTAACTGATAGAATATTTGATCTGATTTTGCTCCTTGCCAAGTACCACATTTTCGTTTGTAAACTTAAGGGCACAAAACCAAATATCAATGCATTGAAGAGTATTGTAAAAGATTCGTATGTTGTTGATAAATATTATGCTAATGTTAATGGTGGTCGCTGGATTGACGACTGGCAACAATATGCTCCATATCTGTAAATCCTTTTTAATACTATCATTAATATTGGTATTTTTTATGCAAGATACTGGAAACTGTAATAGAATTTGCCAACCCAACTCACCCCTTCTCCTCTCCTTCCCCTTCGCTCAGCCCTTTTTGATTTCTTTCTGCTTAGCATCTGTATCTTTGTGTGTGTGGGTGTGTGTGTGCGTGTGTGTGTGTGTAAGCGTGCATGCGTGTATATATGCATACTATATCATAAAAAAACTAAAAAGAGAACACCATTGTTGATTACTTTCTATGTTAACTATACAATGACTGTACTACGAATGTGGACAGGCTACATTTGTGGAAAATATTAAGCTCCTTGGTTGTTATTACTATGCATAAGATATGTGGATTTACTGTGCATTGTGTGGTTTAATGAAAAGAAGGATGAGCGTGCTCTCCCTAAAAGAAAAAAAAAAGTTTCTGCCTTTGTTCACTACCAGAAATATGCAGTTCCTCTCCCAACTTTCGTTTCATTTCAGCGAGCACATCTTCGGGAGAACAGATTTCCCAGAATTCTCTATTCTATTTTTAGGTTTCGGATATCCCCGTTCCAGCTTGTGGCTAAACGGGACCACCGCACGTCGACTGGTGGCAATACGAGATACTAACTTGTTAGTTGATATACTTGTGGTGACTATACTTGGAAAACAACCACCAAACGACACACAAATAATGATGATGATGATGATGATGATGATGATGATGATGATGATGATGATGATGATGATGATAATAATAATAATAATAATAATAATAATAATAATAATAATAATAACAGCAATAACAAACAGGATGCTATCAGCGCTTTTTTGTCTTTGGAACTGAAAACGCAGCGATCTTAAACGATCGCTATTACCCAGAAGGCGGAAGAGAAATCAATTTGTAGATTTGAAATGTATATTGACTGCATCCAATACCATTATTGAAGAGTTAAACAAGCGCACGACACACCCCAGTTCATCCAGCGGTGAATGGGTACCTGGATATGTTTGGAACCGGGTAAAGTAAAGCAACGAGAGAGAAAGAGAGAGAGAGAGAGAGAGAGAGAGAGAGAGAGAGAGAGAGAGAGAGAGAGAAAGAGAGAAAGAGAGAGAGAGAGTTAGGCACTGCCCCCATTAGCTGGCCTAGAGAAAAGTGAGAACCTAACGCCTCTCTTGCCAACGACCGAAACCTTATGAAAATAACTTTACCATGTTAACCGGTCGATTCGACTAGTGTCAGTTCAACAGGTCGGTTCGACTAAGTTTTGTCTAATGGTCGGTTCGCCTATAGGTCGGATCGATTAGTGCCGATTGGTCTATAGGACGCCTATCCTATCCTAACCTATCATATCCCGTAACTCGAAGGTTGTAGGGGCACCACAGATGATCGTTTAACCAACGTACTCCATCTTTCTCTGTGTAACGGTGGGTTCCATTGTTGCTGGGCTCTGCACAATTGAATGCTATTACTCACTCGCCTTTCGTCTGCGGGGATCGGCTAATTAGATCGCCTTATGACTAACCTTAATACATTTATATGTTTGTTCCGGTCTGTGTGAGGATGGGGGTACAGAGATAGAGAGAAACGTGTAAAAGTTTCACTGACACACTAGCTCTCGCATGGCTATGAAACATAGGTAGTCCAGCCACTTGTTAACAGTAAATATCACACATTTATTTCCTCTACTCTATATCTAACTATCTAATCACTACGTTAACTTAAATGTCCAAAACGTATTCTAACTAGTATTAACTTAACAGTCCTAACAGTCGAGTGGTTCGGAGAATGGGTAGATCTTTGATGGATCTATTCTGCTACTGTTCTCGATATTTGCTACTGAGTCATCCTTGGGCTTTGGTCTGGTTTTGCCTAATGTTCGTTTTCAGGAAGAGTGGACTACTGCACAGTCCCTATAGATCAGTGTTCGTGCACTTGTTCTGTGGACTTAGCTTAAGCTTCGAGGTGCGGTGCTGTTGTCTCCTCGTCTTGTTTGTTGACTACTGAGCTATTGGAACTCAGTGTTCTCAGCTCAATTGCAAGCATCGTGTCTGGGATGACTCTCTGTGGGGTCTATCTCCTGCCGCGGACCAAGCCTGCTTGTCTGCAAAACATAAGACGAGTTTCTGCAATGCCTTGCTTACAAAGGGTGTGCACAGCGTCTCACTGATGGCAGAAACAGCCCTCAGCAAGATCATTTCCACTTATACAGATAAGAGACGAACAAGCTTTTTAAGTCCATGGTCCACTGGAATCTCCAACATAATTCCTATGTATATACATCAGGGCTAAAATAAACACAGGGAGAAGTAATTAATAATATACACTTTCTCCGGTACAGCCACTGGTGTGCAATAATATGGATGTGAGAAACAACATTGGGTCAGTAGGGGCTACCTCGTGTTTTTGAAAACCGGTCGCGTGGGTCAGCCACGTGGTCAAGCTAAGTTTTACCAACATTCACAATTATAAAACATGGCAAGACTTCACAAGCATAAACCAAAAATAATATCAATAAATCGTGGTAAACCAAAAGATCGATCATTTACCCATGATTCTTAGTCGTCGAAAGGGCTCCATCGCAGCAATTTGAAAATCGGTCAGGATCACCCGTGGTTGTGCATGTGGCAGTAGACGATTGATTTAGTCTAGCAAACGTGTACATGTGGCCTGTCTTTTTGGGCTGTAGGCAACGAAGAGCTGCTGGATTGATGCCATTACTCTGCTCAAAATGGATAGAATAAAGCTGAAAGAAGATTGATAGCACCTTTTTGAATGTCCCATCGGCCAACACAACATCGCTTCTCTTTAGTCCTCTTAGAACTGCATATCTCCCATGATAATGATATGGTCGTTCAGGTTGTCACGCTGTTCATCAAACGAAACAGAACCAGATGACTAAAACGCTGTGGTATGTTGAATGTCATATCTGATGGCGGAGGTGGTAGAATATCGCCTCCTTTCTGGTTCATAGTCTTCGCTCTGAAACATCTAAAACACCTGCTAATCACTTATCGATCCGGAAGTGCCATCAGAACATCATCAGCCAAGTCTCTTGCAACTACGCATTGTATAGCAGCCGTTGTTGGTGTAGAGTCTTGCATTCTGCATTTCATTTTAAAAACGGCCTCTCTTGCTTTACTTCTTGCTGAATTTCCTTCATGACATCTTCTGCACAATTCGAGTCCCAAGTGTTTTTATGCGTGCTGGACATTTCAACGGTCTATACTTGCAACATCTCCAATAAACGTCACCTTTAGTATTCGATCTCTGCTTGCAAAATTCATAAACATTGTACAAAGCCGTTTCGCAACCACGTTTTGAATGTCCGATACTGATTTCGCTAGCCATTACTACTCTAGTGTATACTATATTTTCAATTTTGTTTTATGAGGTTTGACTCTTGTATAATGTGATAAAGTGTGAAAGTACAGTGATATGCCTTCAACGAAGTTTATATATCATTATTCTACCGTCTAGCCGAAACTGGCCTACGCCTGGAATAACATGTCACACGGGTGTACAGTATCAGTAATTTGTATAATCCTTTGCGTGTGCTCAGTTAATTATATGTATACTGAATAATGCTCACAACACAATTACACGGCTGCATCCTTTTAATAGCACGTAGGCTATACTGCAGACATCTGTAGACGAATCTGCACTAGGCGAACCGACCGTTAGACGAAACGACTTAGTCGAACCAACCTCAGTTGAACCGACCCTACTCGAATAAACCGGGTGTTTTTTCGTACATGTGCGTTCATTTTTGCGCACGTGTGTGTGTGTGTGTGTTTGTGTGTGTGCACACGCGCGCACGCGTGGTTGGGAGAGAGCGCGAACACGTGTTTATGTGTTTTGTATGTGTGCGTGCAAGTTGAAACGAGGATTAAAAAAAAAAACACACTGAAATAATGTTATCATTTTTGTGTTTATCGATTTTTGTGTACATCTGATACAACCCGCGGGGAAGCAAAAAGAACATGCTATGAAAAGAAATGGGAGAAGGGAGAGGGATTGGGAGGGGGGGGGGGGATAGTAATTAATTCAGTAGTTTCAACGTATTGATTCTTCATACTCCTACAGGCGCGATACCCTATTTTATCTTCTTGTTGGCACACACAAATTCGTTCATGAAGTATTTTGACACCCTTATATCTCGATATATTCTCGAAAATTGCGTAATGTCCATGTTTCGTTTTAGTGTCTCCGGGAACGTGTGCGCATTCCTGGGATTTTCTTGTTTTTCTGCACGGAACCGAATTCCTGCTAATTTTCTTAATGGGATCTATCTATCTATCTATCTATCTATCTATCTATCTATCTATCTATCTATCTATCTATCTATCTATCTATCTATCTATCTATCTATCTATCTATCTATCTATCTATCTATCTATCTATCTATCTATCTATCTATCTATCGATCCATCCATCCATCGATCCATCCATCCATCCATCCATCCATCCATCCATCCATCCATCCATCCATCCATCCATCCATCCATCCATCCATCCATCCATCCATCCATCCATCCATCCATCCATCCATCTATCCATCTATCTATCTATCTATCTATCTATCTATCTATCTATCTATCTATCTATCTATCTATCTATCTATCTATCTTCCTGTCTCTTTTATTTTACTTTCAGTGCTTTGCTTGGTTTGTGCACCAATAGCGCGACGCCGATTGCGCGATGGTCTTCAGCGTCAGCTGATGTCTCCGGTAACGACGATATCCTTCGGCAGCTTTTCATGTGGCCAACAAACCAGCGGTCAAGAGTGACGAACCTCTAGCTGTGTTAGATCTGTACCGTTAACTCGGTTTGAATAATATTCTTTCGAGTAAAGAAGTTCATTTTTGATGATACTCCAGCCTGTTGAATGTAAAGCGGATTATTCGTTTCAACTTCTTGCAGTAATCTATATATATAAATTGCTTAGCCGGAAGTCCTTCTTCGCCTCTACTATAAAGTTTGTCCGGTATGGACGCTGATCTGGGCAGGTGCTGGCCGCTGCGGATTGGCCTGCTGTGTGCTCAAAACCAGCGAAATCGTTATAGCCGACGTTTCCTTACCGAACGTTTAACCGTTTCTGAGATAAATAAATAAACAAAATGTCCACAAACTGCAATAGCCTCATTCCGCGCTCTTCCATTAAAAATCAAATTGAGGTTTCAGCATGTTTCCCCATATAGTCCAAAAAATTTACTGTCTTTCTATGAAGCCTTGGTAGCCTACTTAGTAAAACATTCGCCTACCGTGCAGGGCGACCCAAGTTCAAACCTCACGCGGGCCATATTTTTGTTTTTTTACACTACAATATGGATATATATATATATATATATATATATATATATATATATATATATATATATATATATATATATATATATATATATATATGTTTTTTTTACACTACAACATGGATATTTTTCTATTTAATTTAGCCTTTTTACCTTTAATTTATTATTATTATTATTATTATTATTATTATTATTATTATTATTATTATTATTATTATTATTAATATTATTATTATTATTATTATTATTATTATTATTATTATTATTATTATTATATCTTATATCAAATTTTCTTTTAAAACCTTGGTGTTTTTTATGATTTCTATTTGTATTATTCTATATTCAATTATTATTATTATTATTATTATTATTATTATTATTATTATTATTATTATTATTATTATTATTATTATTATTATTATTATTATTATTATTATTATTATTATTATTATTATTATTATTATTATTACCAAGGATCGGGATGGAGTTTTACGTGTAGGTAAAAGGGGGCTACGGGTAGGTTTAAAGGGGCATGGGTAGGCATAACGGGGATACGGGTATATATATTAGGGGGTATGGTGAGGGTCGATTCCTTTCATCCATACCTGCGAAACGATCAACGGGGAAGTATCAAGGAGGGTACAGGTAGGTTACAAGGGGGGAACGGAAGGTATCAAGGGGGTATGGGGAGGTATCAAGTGGGTTCGGGGAGGTATCAAGGGGGTATGGTGAGGCATCATGGGGAGGGGGACGGGGAGATATCACGGAGGGGGGGGGGGGGGTATGGTGAGGTATCAAGGGGGATATGGGGAGGTATCATCGTCCAAATGAAACTCGCAGACAACAGTTGTCTCTTTGTATACATTTTAAACAGCAACCTGTGTACCCTGGCTTGCCAGGGTACAAAACCACTAGTATTACATATTTATATTATAATCTTCTTTTCTTAATGCATGTACAAGGAGTCAACTTCATGGGGCAGTCTAATAGTTATTAGTTGTAGTTTGATCCACTGGTTGTTTGAAATAATACCCAGCTGCACATACATAGGCTGATTATATATAATTGGGCGGCTTGAGTTATATCTTGTATCGGCCAGCGCATTGAGCAGCTCTTGAGCTTGAAACGCGCTTTATAAGAACGATTAAATAAAATAAACACACAAATACAGCTTAAACAGCTGGTACAGAGGCTTGACACCACCTCCAGAGCCTATGGAATGGAAATAAGTGCAGAGAAGAACAAAACTATGACTAACAACATCAATGACATCAACACGGACATCAAAGTCCGCTGGACCTAAAGCAATAATCATGTAATGTAATGTAATCAAAGTCCAAGGACAATCCCTCAACGCAGTGCATAGCTTCAAATATTTAGGAGCCATTGTATCATTGGATCGCACAAACAACTGCTGCCCTGGCAAGGTTGAAGCCATTTGGAAAGACAAGACCATCAGTCTACATTCCAAGGTAAGGCTGCTGCGCTCCCTTGTCAGCTCCATCTTCCTATACGCTTGCAAAACACGGACCCTCACAGCAGATCTACAACGAAGAATACAAAGCATGGAGATGAAGGTGCTACAGAAGACTTCTGGGCATTTCCTAAACCAATCACATCACCAAAGACGAAGTCCGACAGACCATCACACAAGCCATTGGACAACAAGATGACCACACCACAGTGGTGAGGAGACGGAAACTCTGATGGTACGGCCACGTCCCCAGGGCATCAGGCCTTGCAAAGACCATCCTGCAAGACACAGTGCAAGGAGGTAGAAGAAGAGGGAGACCGAAAATGAAGTGGAAGGACAACAATCCAAAATGGACTGGCTTGACACTGAGCGAAGCCATTATGGTTGCTGAAGACAGAGAAAGATGGAGTACGCTGGTCAAACGATCATCTGTGGTGCCTCAACGACTTCCGAGTTATGGTATAGGATAGGACAGGATAGGATAGGAAGTTGATGAACAGTTATTATATATTTGAAAGACATTTAGCTTATGGACATCATCATCATCATCATCATCATCATCATCATCATCATCATCATCATCAGCATCATCTTCATCATCATTATCATTTCGATCTTTTGCCTATTATTATTTATTCATATTTTCAATCAAGGTGTAATTACATCATTTTCATTTTACGTAATCTCAAAATTGACTCATCAAATCAGTTTATTTCTGAACTCCATTGAGACACACACGAGCAGCGGGAACAAGCAGCCAGTGTAATATTTTGTTTTAAAGTATTATATTTTTTAAAAGTATATATATATATATATATATATATATATATATATATGTATGTATGTATATAGAGTCCGCAATTTATTGCGTCATACGGTGAGCTCATCAGATAGTCATATTCCTCTCTCTCTCTCTCGCTCTCTCTCTCTCTCTCTCTCTCCCTCTCTCTCTCTGAAGAAGAAGAAGAAGATGAAAAAAAAGACGAAGACGGCGAAGAGGAAAAAGAAGCAGAAGAACATTTTTAAAAAAGTTTGAGAAAATGCATTCTTCAAAAAAATAAAAATAAAAACGCTTCTTGAGTTTAAATTTTATTCCAGAAGCCGCCTCTGGGCATATGGATACAAATAAAAGGAACAAATCAGTTAAATATATTTAATCCAAAAATAAATTGCATGAACAAACACTTGAAGACAGTCAGTTCTTTTCCATCCTAAATACAGACATTTGCATGATTGAAATGGTCACAGTTGGTTTTGGAATTGTGGTTTTCAATTATACTTTTCTCACGAAAGCGTGGTAACAGCAGGGAACCGCCACGCAGGACAAAGGAGAAAAAGGAATTCAAGTTTTTCTCATGTAATTAAATTCTACCTTTGGTGGCAACATAATACTCTCTGAAGCTTCCACGCACTTACGACTGTTGTTGAGAGACTCGATACCGGCAATGGGCCACACTATTTTGCGACTTTATTTATTTATTTATTTATTTATTTAAAATTAGAGCATATTGCATCAGTTTTTTATCCACACTAGTTGGCAGTAGTGATAATTATTTCATTGCTATAAAAATTTAATTGTAATTGTTCTTTGTAGAATAAAAGTTGATTGTTGTATGCAGATGAAAACAGCAAAGAAATATCCTTACAGGAACATTAACGGATTCTGTATTCTGTGTTCTGTACCCATGGTTCTACGTAATTCATCGACTATTATTATTATTATTATTATTATTATTATTATTATTATTATTATTATTATTATTATTATTATTATTATTATTATTATTATTATTATTATTAATATTATTATTATTATTATTATTATTATTATAAGTAGTATTAGTAATAGTAGTAGTTGTTTTAGTAGTAGTAACATTTATGCGCCTAATCTAGACTTAGCTTTAGGCGCTTACTAGAGTACAGGACAACTTTAATTATATAACAAAATGAGGAAAACTCAATAACTATTAGCAGTCACCTTATATATAATGCGAGCGAAGCCATGAGAGTTGCTGAGGACAGAGAAAGATGGAGTACGCTGGTTAAATGATCATCTGTGGTGCCCCAACGACCTTCAAGTTACGGGATAGGATAGGATATATAAAAACTAATGACTCTAACGCATATTCACGCGAATTATGACTTTGTAGATTTGTTTCATCGATTTTAATCAATGGAAGGAAAATAATGTGTTCTAAGAGAGGATTTAAACGACTGAATTGAAGATGAATTTATGAGAGAAACATGCGGTTTGTTCCAAATACTACGACCCTGATAAGAGAAAGCACCATATGATTTCGTACGCTCAGATGAAACTGCAAAAAGGCGGGTTTCAGAGGAACAGCGATGTTGTCTAGAAGGTATATAAATGTGAAGAATGTCAGCAATATATTGAGTGGCAGTAGAATTGAGGACATTGAAGCAAAGGGATGAAACTTCATGCTGCTCCACAAGAAGCCAGTGAAGGGACAGAAGGAGAGGAGTGACATGGTCAAATTTACTTGAGCGGAATATTATTCGGGCTGCACGATTCTGGACCTTTTGAATTTTCTGAATGATATAGCCAAGAGAGCCAGAGAGTAGGGAATTACAGTAATCAATGCTAGAAAGTGCAAATGCACACAAAAGAGTTTTTGTTGCTTTTTCGGAAAGAAGATGGCGTATGGAAGAAATTCTGCGTATTTCATAGTAACAAATCCGACAGACAGTAGAAACGTGATTCTGAAAAGACAGTGTTTGGTCTAGAGTGACAAAAAAGTTGCGAACAGAGGTAGAGAATGTGATGGTGGCTCCATTGAATGAAATAGATTTTGGAAAAGATTGTGAATGAAGGAGAGATTTGGGAGAAATGAGCATTTCAGTTTTATCAGCGTGTAACTGCAGTTTATTTGCGGTCATCCAATGACTAACATCAGTGATACATGCCTGAATTGAAGTGACCATAGTAGGGAGATCAGAAACAGATCCAGAAACATACAGCTGGTTGTCATCAGAGAAACTGTGATGCAGTGTTTGTTTACGATTTCAGACAATAGCTGAGTGTATAGAACAAAGAGGATTGGGTCTAAGACTGAACCTTGGGGCACACCAAACTGTTGACTAGCTGGAGATGATGTATGGCCTTTGACTGAGATAATTTCGCAACGATTGGAGAAGTAGGAAGAGAACCAGTACAAGGCAGAATTAGAAACTCCGGAAGTACTATGTAGACGATGAGTGAGAGTTCAAGGATCAATAGTATCAAAGGCCGCTGAAAATTCTAAAAGACAGAGAATAGAAACATGGTTGTGATCGAGAGCAGTAAGGAGGTCATTCACAATTTTCAGGAGGACAGTCACTGTTTCAGTGCTGTGCCCAACTCGACAGGCTGATTGATTTGGGTAAGACAGATTATTAGTGGCTAGATGTTCAGTGAGCTGCAACAGGACACATTTCTCCGTTGTTTTTATCAGAAAATGTAAGTTTGAAACAGGTCTGTAGTTTTTAAGACAGTCAGGATCCAAAGACGGCTTTTTGATGAGGAGGTTTGACAAGAGCTGTTTTAAAAACAGAAGGAAAAGTTCCAGAAAGCAAAGACTGATTAATAACAGCAATGAGGGAGCAACGTTTTTTAAACAGTAGAGACAGGCAGTTGGTAAAGTATGACGGCCTACTAGCGCCAAAATCGAGAGTTACCATTATCACGAGATAATTGAAATTAACATGTGTTCTGTGTAATTTACAGATATACCGGTAATCCACAATGTTAATTAATAATTATCAGTATTTGCCACGCCTTCCTAGCACCAAAACCTGATAATTATCATGAGATAATTACAAATATCATAAGAAAATTCCAATTATCAAGGGATAATTACAATTATCATTGAAAAATTACAAATATCTTCGCGTGATCATGTTTAATTTTCAATTTTGGCTCTCGGTTTTGACGCATTTCCAGGCAGACTGCAAGAGCCAAAACTAAAAATTATAAATTATCACGCAAAAATGTTTATAATTTTTCAATGATAATTGTAAGTATCCCTTGATAATTGTAATTATTCCATGATATGTTTTGGCTCTAGTAGGCCCTCATAGTCAAGTTCACAAGTTTTCATTGCTGACTAGTCTTTTTTTTTTTTTTTTTTTTTTTGGGGGGGGGGGGGGGGGGGGTGTTGCTTGAATGGCGTTACGCACAGTTGATTTGGTCACAGGAGAAAAAGAGGTCAATGAATACCTACAAACTCAGGATCAGCAAGGACAGTTTGAGTGACGGCTTGTGCATCCAGAGTATCTCGAATAGAAGAGATTTTATGTAAGTCGGAGAAGTGTTGAGCAAGGAGAGCAACTGTTAGTTGGAAGTTGAAATATTTCTGATTTTTATAAAAGTGTGTTTGTAACACTGAACAGTTGTTTAGATGTGTGGCATGCAACAATTTTGGCGTTGTAATATGCCGATTTTGCGGAATAAACAAGAACATTATAAACATTTCTGGCAGCCTGAAAAGTCAGTCCAAGTCAGATCAGCCTAGTGTTGAGCCACTGTTTTTTAGCTTTCCGACACACGGGCTTATGTTCTAAAAGCTGTGGCTAAACTATTGTGATGGTGTCCGGTGGCCAGGTGTTAGTTGTGGCTTAATAGGATTATACCTTTCTTTGACCATTGTCCCGAGTCACCAAACCATAAGTTACAAATATATTCACAAACATAAATAAAACACGCAGGCTGGAAGGTGTGCGGTGCAGCAACTTTACTGAACACAAACACAGAAAACACTCTTGACAGTCTTCACAATTTTATCTTGAAATCTTCTACAGTTCACAAACTCGACAATACGACTACGACAATGTCCGACACTAGCTCCTACTTCCCTATAGTCTATTTCCCTGTTCTCACTAGCTCTAACTAAACTACATATCTTCTCTCGGGACCATCCTAGTCTTCTCTCTCTCTCTCTCTCTCTCTCTCTCTCTCTCTCTCTCTCTCTCTCTCTCTCTCTCTCTCTGTCTCTCCTTCTAACTCTTTTTCTAACTCTCCCGAATCCCTTTCCTGCATTCGTTCTTATTCTCCTCATCCCAGGGGCAGTTCGGTCCTAAAGTCGTCTTTCCCTCTTCCTTCCTGTCGATCGAACCTTGAGACCCGTCCCTTTAAGCTCATCCTCTAAAATAGAGTCATAACTCAGATCTCTACTAAATGATTGACCCCTTCTGTAAGGCACTTAAACAAACGATAAGCATAACTATCTGCATAGCGTTGATGTCCTCTTCCGAGGTGGTCTGGACATTAACAGAGAGATATAATTCTATGATCCAACTTTCACCCTCCCTGCTGACCTCGTGAATTCCTGGACCGATAGCAGTACCGAGTCTGGAACTACAACTCCCGTTGACACAAAGCAAACAAAACTTTCCCACCGCTGTCTTTAGCTCGTCAATCCCTCGGTTATCTGCTCTGGCAGACCGGTATACAAACCATCCCAAGATCACACACATATGCCGAGAATGGACATGAACACATTCTCTTAAAGAGATACATTATAGGGTTTTTGATTGATTGATTGATTTATTGTTGCTTTAGGTCCAGCGGACTCCTCCGAGCCAAATCAGGACCGGACAACCCCCGATCCGCATAAAAGATCTGCTGAAACAACCCAAGTGGGAAAATTGAATGCCCTCCACCGGCCAGTCACTTTACAATAAAGACATCCCACGCGTGGGACGGCTGAGGGTTTACCTCAACTACGCGAACCCCCGGTTACAAAAACAAAATAGAATACAACCATCATTACAAATCATCAACGAAGCATATACATATCCTATCCTATCCTGTCCCATAACCCGAAGGTCGTAGGGGCACCACAGATGATCGCTTAACCAGCATACTCCATCTTTCTCTGTCCTCAGCAGCCCTCATGGCTTCGCTCAGTGTCAAACCAGTCCATTCTCGAATGTTGTCCTCCCACCTCTTTTTCGGTCTCCCCCTTCTTCTACCTCCTTGCACTGTGCCTTGCAGAATGGTCTTTGCAAGGCCTGATGATCTGGTGACGTGGCCATACCATCGGAGTTTCCGTTTCTTCACCACTGTGAGCAGGTCATCGTGTTGTCCAATGGCTTGTGTGATGGTCTGTCGGACTTCAACGTTGGTGATGTGTTGGGTATAGGAAATGCACAGAAGTCTTCTGTAGCACCTCATCTCCATGCTTTGTATTCTTCGTTGGAGATCTGCTGTGAGGGTCCATGCTTCGCAAGCATATAGGAAGATGGAGATGACCAGAGAGCGCAGCAGTCTTACTTTGGAATGTAGACTGATGGTTCTGTCTTTCCAAATGGGCTTCAACCTTGTCAGGGCAGCAGTTGTTTGTGCGATCCTGGAGAGGACTTCCTGTCGAGACCCATTGTCTGACACAATGGCTCCTAAATATTTGAAGCTGTGCACTGTGTTGAGGGATTGGCCTTGTACTTTGATGTCCGTGTTGATGCCATTGGTGTTGTTGGTCATCATTTTGGTCTTCTCTGCACTTATTTCCATTCCATAAGCTCTGGAGGTGGTGTCAAGCCTCTGTACAAGCTGTTCAAGTTCTTGTTCCTCTCCAGCCAATCCATCAATATCATCCGCAAAACGAAGATTGGAGATTGCTCTGCCCCCTATGCTGACTGTGCCTTCGTGATCTGCAAGAGCATCTGACATGATGCGCTCTAGGAAGCTGTTGAAGAATGTTGGGGAGAGTAGGCATCCTTGACGCACACCGATTGTTGTTCTGAACCAGTTCCCGATGACGCTGTTATGGAGGACTGCACTGGTAGCCTTGTCATACAGGCTTTTGATGACTTCTATAATTTTAGGGCTGATGTTGTACACTTTCATGGTTGCCCATAGAGCTGCATGCCAGACTCGGTCAAATGCCTTCTTGAAGTCTATGAACACATGATATAGATGTTGTTGGTGCTGTAGGTATTTCTCACAGATTATTCTGAGGTTGAAAATCTGTTCAGTGGTACTTCGCCCTGCCATGAATCCTGCTTGTTCTTCAGCTATGATTTGTTCAGCTTGTGGTTTCAACCTGTTGAGTATTATTTTCAGGAGGACCTTGCTGGGATGGCTGATGAGGCTGATGGTGCGGTAATTTTCACACTCCTGAAGGTTACCTTTTTTGGGAAGAGGGATGACAAGCGACTGGGTCCATGGTGTAGGCCATTCCCCACTCTGCCAGATCTTGTTACAGATAATGGTGAGAGCATCAGTCATCGCTTCTCCTCCTGCTTGTAGCAGTTCCGCTGGTATGTTGTCCACTCCCGCTGACTTCCCTTTCTTCAGCGATTGCACTGCTGCCTCAACTTCTTCCCGGAGAATTGGGAGGATTTCTTCTTCTTCTCTGCTCTAGGGACATGCTAGAACTGATGGGTCTCCATTTGGTGTATGGTTGTAAAGGTCAGAGCAGTACTCTGTCCATCTGTCCAAGACTTCTTGTTCTTCTGTAAGGCAAATGCCAGACTTGCTTTGGATAGTGGAGACTTTGGGCTGTTTAACACTTGTGAGCCGCTTCACAGTCTGGTAGGCCTTCTTGCTGTTGTTCTTGTTCAGATTGTTCTCTATTTCCTGGCATTGATCTTCTATCCAGTTCTCCTTTGCTGTGCGCATGCCTTTTCGGATGTCATTGTTGATTTTTCGGTAGACATCAGCTCCCTGTGAGGTGTTCTTTTTCTTTTTTAACTCTCTTCGTTTATCACACAGATCCAAAAGTTCAGGTGTGATCCACGGCTTCTTCTTTGGTCGGTGCTTGCCAAGGATCTCAGTGGCGGCATCTGTTACAGCTGAGTTGAAGGTATTGGTCATGGTGTTGACATCTACTTCGCCTGCCCCAAAAATAAGCAGTGGTGCAAATTTCCCTCCAATTGTGGCCTGAAATATTTTTGCCACCTCCGGGTCTTGCAGTTTGTCCAGGTCGAACTTCAGCCTAGTGCACTTTGCTGTAGTTACTCTCTTCAAATGGAGCCGGAAAGACATCATCACGAGATCGTGGTCACTTCCAATGTCTGCTCCTGGAAAAGTGCGTGTCCTGCCAATGTTGATGCTTGATCTGAAGCGTTTCTTGACCATGATGTAGTCGATCTGGTTGTGATGTTCCCCACCGGGACTGTGCCATGTCCATCGTCTGGATTTTTTGTGGAGACCAAGCGTGTTTGCCAGTACCTGATTGTTGTATCTGGCAAACTCCAATAGCCTCAGACCCCTGTCATTTGTCTCGTTGTTGCAGTGGGGTCCGCATGTGTCTCCCCAGTTGTGGTGCGCATCTTGGCCAACCTTGGCATTCCAGTCGCCTTGCACTATGACTATGTCCTTCTTCGGCACTTGGTCAAGGGCCGCCTGTATATTTTCATAAAAATCCTCCACTTCGCTGTCTTCATAGTCTGATGTTGGAGCATAGGCCTGGATGATGGTAATGTTGAAAGGGGTTGCTCTCAGACGGATGGTAATGAGTCTACTGGAGACTGGGCGGCAACCCATGACAGTGGCTAGAATGTTCTTGTGGACCAAGAATCCAACGCCGTGTTCGTGCCTGTCATCTCTACCGCTGAAATAGAGCTTGTGGCCTTTGTCAGTCGTTGTTTCACCTAGGCCTTTCCAGCGCAGTTCGCTGATACCTAGAACGTTCCATCGATAGTGGTCCAGCTCGTGGGCCAGTTCTTCTAATTTTCCTTCCGCAGTTAGGGTCCTGACATTCCAGGTTCCTATGACGATGTTGTTTCTCGTGCGGATCTTGCTAATTTGTCCATCAGTAGCATACTTTTCACCTCCGTCCTGGTGGCCAACGGAAGGCGCGGTCCTTGTGTAGCCGGGCGACGACCGATCCGGCATGGAATTAGTGGATAGCCTCATCATGTGTTGTGTCTTGGGCAAAAAAGACCTGGCAGGGCCCAATCCTCTCCAGGCTGTTGGCCACAGCCGAAATCCACGAATACAGTGTGGCTCGCCTTGGCCCTGAGCACGTGGTCGTTGAACCTGTAGTAACGTGAGGTTCCTCCGCCCTGGCCGGTGACTTCTGTGTAGAAGACTTTCGCCCAATGATGCCGTGCTAACATCACCCCTGTTAGTCGCCTCTTACGACACGCCGGGAAACGTTGGGTCTATTCTATTTGCCCGAACCCACAGAGAATATACATATAAAATGCCTATATTGCTAAATACTAACATCATAGGAAGCCCTAGTGACCACCCAGCAGAAAGCGTCCAACACTCCCAAGCTGATCCAACAGACCTCATACACAAACAAGGAGTCTTGTCCAGGAAGAGTTTTCAAGAAAAAAGGTAGGTCAGTGATCTAGCGAAGAAGAAGATAGTATAGCAGAGTGATAGGACAGAGCAGGAATGGGAAAGAGTATATGAGGAAGATAGCAACAGTGGGAATTTAAAGCACTAAATTTCCAGAAAGTGGGGATACTATTTATACTGAAACCCCCGGCACTCCAACGGGGGTACTGTTGCCGCAGTGAATCTGTCATGCCTACAAAGGCAAGACAGGTTTTCAACTGGGGCTTTCACTGTTCCCTTTATAGGTTAGAACAATCTACAGTGGCAAGATTGCTCATGACCCCAAGGGGTTACAGAGAGAATACAGAATACGAATCAAATCAAATACATTCACTATAATTAAAGGTTGCTTCCACACATAATCATAGCATGCAAAATGATTACATTAGACAATATACCAAACCAATGAAAACAACACTTCAAGCGCCTATTAAAATGCACATTCCTAAAGAAAGGATATCAACTACTGGTTAAAAGATTCTATAACCTTATTAGCTGACCATGCCTCTTCATTCATCGTTATTATAATTTTTATTCAAATTTATGCAACGAATACATATAATTAGAGTTTAAATGCGAACTTACAAACAACATTGCATGTATGGACTATCAGTCTGACAACTTACATTTGCAATAACATTTGCAGAACTAGCATATATGCTGTAAATTTCCAGGTGCTTGTAATTATTCGTTGTAGTTGATAATCTTCTAACTGGCTTCATCTTTTAACGCTGAAAGGCAAAAGATAGGGCTGGACATGCTGCCATCAGTGTCCACTCTGCCTGATAGCACACAGTATCATTAGTCAGTTATCACCTACCAACAAGACCCAGGAAACTTGACCTCTGATCCTCGCACCTTTACATCTCTCTCATCCCTACTAAACTTGGCATCGCAAATATTTTCTATCCTCTCTCTCTCTCTCTCTCTCTCTCTCTCTCTCTCTCTCTCTCTCTCTCTCTCTCTCTCTCTCTCTCTCTCTCTCTCTCTCTCTCTGTCTCTCTCTATTCAATAACAAATGTTAGTTGCCAGTGATAACACATTATACTAGTTGAAATGACATAAGATGTAAGACATTTTATAGTCCCAAAAACATGGAAAAGTGCTTTCCGACAGTGCAAAGCGTTGATCAATTATCAATAAAATTGTCACATAAGATGGTAAAAACGATCCGTCGACTCGCATAATCCACTCAATTTCATACTAGCATTCTAGACATTCTAATTGTTGACATGATAAACTAGTTAATGATGATGCAGTGTAATAAGACAATGATGAAAGAAAAAGTAAAAAGAAAAAAAAATACTACACAGAAAATACTACTACAATAAAAGCAATCCTGGCATACCGGAGATATAAAACCGCTTACAACCGCATTACATTGATTGATTGATTGATTGATTGATTTATTGTTGCTTTAGGTCCAGCGGACTCTTCCGAGCCAAATCAGGACCGGACAACCCCCGATCCGCATAAAAGATCTGCTGAAACAACCCCAGTGGAAAAATTGAATGCCCTCCACCGGTCAGTCACTTTACAATAAAGACATCCCACGCGGGGGACGGCTGAGGGTTGACCTCAACTACGCGAACCCCCGGTTACAAAAACAAAATAGAATACAAACATCATTATAAATCATCAACAAAACACATACATATAAAATGCCTATATTGCTAACTAATACAATCATAGGAAGCCCTAGTGACCACCCGGCAGAAAGCGTCCAACACTCCCAAGCTGATCCAACAGACCTCATACACAAACAAGGAGTCTTGTCCAGGAAGAGTTTTCAAGAAAAAAGGTAGGTCATTGATCTAGCGAAGAAGAAGATAGTATAGCAGAGTGATAGGACAGAGCAGGAATGAGAAAGAGTAAATGAGGAAGACAGCGACAGTGGGAATTTAAAGCACTAAATTTCCATAAAGTGGGGATACTATTTATACTGAAAATCCCCGGCACCCCAACGGGGGTACTGTTGCCGCAGTGAATTTGTCTTGCCTACAAAGGAAAGACAGGTTGTCAACTGTGGCTTTCACTGTTCCCTTTATAGGTTTGAACAATCTACAGTGGCAAGATTGCTCATGACCCCAAGGGGTATTACATTGATAAAAAGTACCAAAATAACAATCAGTTTGTAAAGAAATATCAAATTATCCAGGGATACACATTTAAAAGTAAGAGAGACCCTAGACAGTTCCATTTTGTATGCCATAGGATTAGGAAAGATGAGTATTTAATGCATTTCGGAATCTACAGATCCTCCTATCCTATCCTACCCTATCCCGTAACTTGAAGGTCGTAGTGGCACCACAGATAATCGTTTAACCAGCGTACTCCATCTTTCTCTGTCCTCAACAGCCCTCATGGCTCAGTGTCAAGCCAGTCCATTCTCGAGTGTTGTTCTCCCACCTCTTTTTCTGTCTCCCTCTTCTTCTACCTCCTTGTACTGGGCCTTGCAGGATGGTCTTTGAAAGGCCTGATGCTCTGGTGATGTGGCCATACTATCGGAGTTTCCGTTTCTTCACCACTGTGAGCATGTCATCGTGTTGTCCAATGGCTTGTGTGATGGTCTGTCGGATTTCGTTGTTGGTGATATGCTGGGTATAGGAAATGCACAAAAGTCTTCTGTAGCACCTCATCTTCATGCTTTGTATTCTTCGTTGTGGATATGCTGTGAGGGTCCATGTTTCGCAAGCGTATAGGAAGATGAAGATGACAAGGGAGCGCAGTAACCTTACCTTGGAATGTAGACTGATGGTCCTGTCTTTCCAAAGGGGCTTTAACCTTGTCAGGGCAGCAGTTGTTTGTGCGATCCTGGAAAGGATTTCCTATCGGAACCCGTTGTCTGATACAATGGCTCCTAAATATTTGAAGCTATGCACTGTGTTGAGGTATTGCCCTTAGACTTTGATATCCATGTTGATGCCATTGGTGTGTTGGTCATCATTTTGCTGTTCTCTGCACTTATTTCCATTCTATAGCCTCTGGACGTGGTGTCAAGCCTCTGTACCAGCTGTTCAAGTTCTTGTTCATCTCCAGCCAATCCATCAATGCCATCTGCAAAACGGAGGTTGGAGATTGCTCTACCCCCTATGCTGACAGTGCCTTCGTGATCTGCAAGGGCATATGACATGATGCGCTCTAGGAAAATGTTCAAGAGTGTTGGAGAGAGTAGGCATCCTTGACGCACACCGGTTGTTGTTCTGAACCAGTTTCCGAGGGTGCTGTTGTGGATGGCTGCACGGGTAGCCTTGTCATACAGGTTTTTGATGACTTCAATAATATAGGGATGATGTACACTCTCATGGTTGCCCACAGAGCTGCATGCCAGACTCGGTCAAACGCTTTCTTGAAGTCTACAAACACATGATATAGCTGTTGTTAGTGCTGTAGGTATTTCTCGCAGATTATTCTGAGGTTAAAAATCTGTTCAGTGGTATTTTGCCCTGCTATGAATCCTGCTTGTTCTTCAGCTATGATTTGTTCAGCTTGGAGTTTCAACCTGTTGAGTATTATTTTCAGGAGGACCTTGCTGGGATGGCTGATGAGGCTGATCGTTCGGTACTTTTCACACTCCTGAAGGTTATCTTTTTTGGGAAGAGTGATGACAAGCGACTGGGGCCATGGTGTAGACCACTTCCCACTCTGCCAGATCTTGTTACAAATTATTGTGAGGGCGTCAATCATCGATTCTCCTCCTGCTTGAAGCAAATCTGCGGGTATGTTGTCCACTCCCGCTGACTTACCTTTCTTCAGCGATTGCACTGCTGTTTCAACTTCTCGGAGAATTGGGAGGCACCAATGATTAATAAATATTACATCCTGTACTTGCGCACACTGGAAAATTGGCATTACCCTCTGCACTGTACACTGAATTCCTTCATAATCCTAGGATGAATGGAAAGTCATATTATGCTAGCTTTTTGCAAGTGTTGACTGAAATTCATCCTAAAACGTACGGGTGTTACGTTGAAACGCGCACGATAGTACGTGTGAGATGCGCACGATAGATCCGATCGTTTTGTTTTACAAAGCATGCAATATATTAATAATAGAGTGTATTTACCTTTGATTTGATTTTGCGTTGTTGTTAGAAGAAGCTTGGTATAATGTTGAAAATTTTCGTTGGTCGATATTATTGTAGAATTCTCTAGGGTTGCCTGTTTACTATCAATCGAAGCATCTAGAATACTAGATAGATCCACTAGAAGCTGAGAGATTCTTTTAGGGTAAAGAAAGTTATATGACGTAAGACAGTGATGACGAAGTTTATTCTGATTGGTTATAATTGCGTCACGCTGGAACATTCGAACGTTCTCTCGAGAATAGAGACTACACATGTACCGCACTGTTTCAGTTGAGAGTAGAGAAAGTGGAAAAAGCAATTGAGCTATTGTATGTAGTTGTTGATGTATGCAGAATAAAGTTGGAAAACTTCATACGACGACTCCTGCCTTGATGGCAACTGTCTACGGAAAACCAAAAATGTTTATTTTTTAAAATAAAAAAAAACATTTTTGGTTTTCCGTAGACAGTTAATGTACTTCACACGCCTTGTTAAAGATTACAACTGTTATCTCTCTTAAATAATTTTAATGGTTTTCTGCACTGGATAAGAGCACCAACGCAGTTATTTACGTCGATGTTGCAGAACTGATCATGTGCTTGTACAATGCCTATTTCAGAATATGATACGTAATCAATAAATAAGCACTCTGCATTTTGATGTGAATGGTTGCTTCTTTTAACTAGCGATCAATGTTGATATTACCATTCATATAATATTAAGTCGATTATTATTATTATTATTATTATTATTATTATTATTATTATTATTATTATTATTATTATTATTATTATTATTATTATTATTATTATTATTTCTATAGGCGATGTTACCAAAACATAATTAAGACCAATTCTTATTTGTATCGATCTCCAGACAACTTCGTCCACGAATTAAATCAACGATCCAGTTATTTACATAACTTTTTAATTTTTCCATTTTTGTTCTCTGAAACGCATGCTCTGCAAATGCCGTGAGTTTGTTACTTTATTCACTTGTTTTCTAGTTCCCTTTTTTTTCTGACACGCACGTTCTGCTGATTGCTTAATGACGTTTTCTACGACATTTGCTCGCACTGACCAGATATTTTTAAAAATAATAATTTTTTCTCCCCCTCCCCTCCCCTAAAAACTAAATCCAATGAAACAAAAATTAAACAATAAAACTAAATGCCCTTAAGAAGATTTAAATCGCGTTTTGGGGCGGTGGTCGTTGCATTAAGTCTTGAAAAGCTAATGTATTGCTCCTGTGGTAGTCATAATTAAGCTTACATGATTTGGCGGCGGCAATTGGAGATCTTAAGAATCACTTTAGAGTTAATGTTTGTGTTACCGTTTATTTTTTTCCACAAATAATTGGTATGTGGAGACTTTAACTTTCTCTCTCCCTCTATATTTTTCTGTCTCTCTCTAGATCTACCTCACTTTGAGACTCAGGCTCAGACATGCAAGCTTTAATTCATATAACCATAATTGAATGGGAATGTGTGTGTTTGCGCGCACGTTTGTGAGTGTGCGTATATGTGTGGGTGTGTTTGTGTGCGTGTGTGTGTGTGTGCGCGCGCTTGTGGATTTGTATGTGTGTGAGCGAGTGAGAGGTAGAAGGAGAAAGATTTTTTTTAATCTCTCTAAAATTGTACAGCAGAACGCCGAATGTTTTAACAACCGCATGAGCAGGAGCCTGCAAATACTTCAGGTGGAAGTGCTTGGAAGCTGCTCCGTCGGATCCAGTTCCAATAAGTCTAAATTTGGCGGGGTACTTTATTTCTCACAAGATTCGACTTTACTTTTCATTAAAGATGGTGTTTTACATCGCCTCGACGATGTAATATTTTGGACATTCCTTTACCCTCTGCAAACCTTTCATTTTTTTCCCCTTGTCCTTCCCTCTCTCTCCATTTGCATTCCTCTCTCTCTCTCTCTCTCTCTCTCTCTCTCTCTCTCTCTCTCTCTCTCTCTCTCACTAATTAAACTCTAATGATTCAGATCAGATGTTTTATTTAACATCTGTTCATTTATTATAATGATTTTTTAAGACATTCAATCATACCAATAAACACGTACAAACACACAAACGCACGCACACACACACACACATTCACAAACACTCCACAAAAACAAGAACATTGAATTCGAACAATCAAGTGTAATCAGTGAGTAATTACCTGCAATTCTCACCATATCCCTGATGTAAAGAAGGTTCATGGAAACTGGGATCCATCGAGTTAACAGCGCGGGTGGAAATAGATGAACAGGGACATCCTGCCACAGTGCATTCTTTCGTTTTGTCACCTTTCTTGTTATTTACAAATATTTTACTTTAGTTCCCGAGCGAGCAATTGTGTTTGTTACATTTCAGTTTCAATTCTTTAATTTTACGTCTGTTCACTACAAAGTAGCCTAATATTAGACACATTTCATATATAGACTGCCAAGCTAAATAACTCGTCACCTTATATAAACGTCTTCTTTGCAATTGTCAAACAACGGTTCTTGATCGAAAAACATATTGCCAAGTCAAATGGAACTTACAATAAATTTATTTCAAATTGGATGGTGTACAGTAACCTATTTTCGGTGTAATATTTTCACAAAATGGCTCTCCTTATTTGCACAATTGTCCAACCTTCACATTTGCTATGTGCAATATTACCTTTCTTTTTGTTAATTATATTTAAATATCAAAAGTGTTCATAGTATAGACCAGGAAACTTATAAAGTGCATTTCTTTCTGCTTCCTCCCCATTACACTGTCCCCTGAAGTATACATGTGTATGACTACATTGTTTCCTTTTTTATTTCCCTGTAGATGTAAGATCAAGAAACGATAAATAAAGTTTAAAAAAAATAAATATTAGACAACTAAAAATTTTAATAACTTAATAAAATACAATAATTATTTACAAAATGATAATAACTCAGTTTTTATAATAACAGCCTACTAACATTGTCAATTATAACAGATAACAGACTTTATTTTGCCAAGTGACACATTTACAAAAGCACCAGGAACACACTGTGATGTTAGTAAAAATCATTTAAAAAACTATCATTGACCCTGTACGTATCCACGCACTCATTTGCTCTCGCTTGACAGGACTATACAACATGTTTTTTAAGGTCACAATCTTCTCATAGGATAATTCCTTTATCCTTGCAAGTTGCTGTTAAAATTGTACAGTCGAAAAATATTAGGTGAACTGAAATATTTTCTGAGCATATGCAGTTGACGTATTTTAAATTCTTTTGAGTTCAATGAATTTAACCATACTTTATAAATTAATCTCGCAAAAACTTTGGCACAATTAACAAAACATATATTTAAAAGAAAGTATCTACGTCCTTCCAATAACGAATAATAAATACTCAAATTGAGCCAATTTCAAAATAGAGTTTATTACTGAATCTTCGTTCTTTATAGTTCCTATCCTATCCTTTCCTATCCCGCAACGAAGGTCGTTGAGGCACCACAGATGATCGTTTAACCAGCGTACTCCATCTTTTTCTGCCCTCAGCAACCCAACATGGCTTCGCTCAGTGTCAAGCCAATCCATTCTCGATTGTTTTCCTCTTACCTCTTTTTATGTCTCCCTCTTTTTCTGTCTCCTTGCAGGATGGTATTTGCAAGGCCTGATACTCAGGTGACGTGGCCATACCATCGGAGTTTCCGTTTTTTCACCACTGTGTGCATGTCATCATGTTGTCCAGTGTCTTGAGTGATGGTCTGTCGGGCTTCATCATTGGTGATGTGCTGAGTATAGCAAATGCCCAGAAGTCTTCTGTAGCACCTCATCTCCATGCTTTGTATTCTTCGTTGTAGATTTGCTGCGAGGGTCCATGTTTCGCAAGCGCATAGCAAGATGGAGATGATAAGGGAGCGTAGATTTATGGTTCTGTTTTCCAAATGGGCTTCAACCTTGTCGGGCAGGAGTTGTTTGTGCGATCCTGGAGAGGACTTCCTTTCGGGACCCATTCTCTAATACAATGGCTCCTAAATATTTGAAGCTATGCACTTTGTTGAGGGACTGGCCTTAGACTTTGATGCCCATGTTGATGCCATTGTGTTGTTGGTCATCATGTTGGTCTTCTCTGCACTTATTTCCATTCCATAGGCTCTGGAGGTGGTTTCAAGCCTCTGTACCAGCTGTTCAAGTTCTTGTTCCTCTCTAGCCAATCCATCAATGCCATCTGCAAAACGGAGATTAGAGATTGCTCTACCCCCTATGTTGACTGTGCCTTCGTGATCTGCAAGGGCATCTGACATAGTGCGCTCTAGGAAGATGTTGAAGAGTGTTGGAGATAGTTGGAATCCTTGACGCACATCGATTGTTGTTCTGAACAAGTTTCCAATGGCGATACTTCATTGCCATACATACCTAAATGGGAAGGAACCCAACACAATCAATTCCAAATACCTATAGTTCTTATATAATGCATGAGATATCTTATGTCATTTTATTACATTACAGAGTGGTTAGTATTTGGGTTTACTCCTACTTTATTTCAACAATTAAGCTTGAACAGTTCGGGGTTACCCACCCCAATTCCCTGCCCCTGTCAGCTGCAGAAAAAAATCTATCAGCCCCTGTGGCTAGATTCTATTAATTCAGGGGGAATTCAGACGTGCATATAGGGCTTTCTTTAAAAAAGAAGAGTAAGCGAAAAAAAGTCTTAAAAGTGCAACGGCTTCTGTCTAACAAGTTAAAGTTAGCTCTTTACTGCAACAGCTCTGCACTCTCTGGGTACTTGATAAGAGAGGTTGAGTCACCCATTTCCTGTTTGATGTGAACTGGATATCAAAGAGTGAATACATTTGTGTGAAGAAATCGAGTTTGTATGTGTGCGTAAGGGGAAAAGAATAAAATGGCACGCTACCATTAAAATAACCGGAGGCAGGAAAATAGAGGGAGGGTTGAGGTGGAAACTGCTAAATCACAACAAAATCAAGTCGAGAAGAAGAAGAAGGAGGAGGAGGAGGAGGAGGAGGAGGAGGAGAAGAAGAAGAAGAAGAAGAAGAAGAAGAAGAAGAAGAAGAACTACAATAACAACAACAACATCAACAACGGTGTGACGGTGGGTCTAGTGTTGCTGGGCTCTGCACAATGGAATGCTATTACCCACTCGTCTTTCGTCTGCGGGGATCGTTTAGTTTAATCACCCTATGACTAATCTTAATACATTTATATGTTTAGCCGGGTCTGTGGTAGGATCGGGTTATAGAGATAGGGAGGAAATGGTAAAAGATTCACTGACACACTAGCTCTCGCACGGCTATGAAACATAGGTAGTCCAGCCACTTGTTAACAGTAAATATCACACATTTATTTCCTCTACTCTATACATAATTCTCTAAACACTATACTAACTTAAATGTCCAAAATCACTTCGAGTAGTTCGCTCCTTGATGGGTCTATGCTGCTACTGTTCTCGATATTTGCTTCTGTCTCATCATTGGGCTATTTGTTCTGGTTGGCCTAATGTTCGTTTTCAGGAGAGTGGACTATCACACAGTCCTTCTAGATCAGTGTGTGTGCAATTCTTTTTGTGCACTTAGCTGTATAGTTGAGGTGTGGGGCTGGTGTCTCCTCTTCTTGTTTGTTGACTCTTGGGCTATCGGAGCTCAGTGCTCAATGCTCCAATGCAGGCCGAATGTCAGGGTTGACTCTCAGTGGTCTATCTTCTGCATTGGACCAACAAGCCTGCTCGTCTGCAAAACATAAGACGAGTTTCTGCAACGCCTTGTTTACAAAGGGTATGCAGAGCGTCTCACTGATGGCAGAACCAGCCAGAATCTCCAACATTATGCCTATATATATAGATATACATATCATGGCTAACATAAACACAGGTAGAAATAATTAATAATATACACATTCTCCGGTACAGCCACTGGTCTGCAATAATACACATAGGAGAAACAACAGTTGGACAGTGGAGGCTACCTCGCGGTTTCGAAAATCGGTCGCGGGTCAGCCCCGTGGTCAAGCAAAGTTTGACTAACATTCACAATGATAAAACATGGCAAGACTTCACAAACATAATCCAATACTATTATCAATAAATCGGCAGGAAACAAAAGATTGATCATTTACCCTTTTGACAATGTCAGGCTGTGGCTATACTGCGATGAATTGAATTTCACCCGTCACCTGCGTAGGCTACTGAGAGAGATCTTTCCGAGCGTTGTGAGAGTTAGGCACAGAATGACTCTACCGAACCGTGTGGTCATCTAAAGCCCGCGAAATCTCGTGAGATACCTGTGCGCTTCCTAGCGGGGGGTTCTGGCTATACGTCAGCTGGATGAAGTCACTGCCTACCGTAGCGAGAATCTAGCCTGTCTGATTTCTGTCGTCTGCTAGGCAGCGACTTTTTGTTACAAAGGCTACAGCAGGATGAAGTGTTAGAGG
Organism: Oncomelania hupensis; assembly: GCA_036898135.1. NCBI lineage: Eukaryota > Metazoa > Mollusca > Gastropoda > Littorinimorpha > Pomatiopsidae > Oncomelania > Oncomelania hupensis. Next base: position 79,907,170 of record CM072512.1, on the reverse strand, counting down.
CTTGAAGCCTTAGTGCTGGGTTCAAACTGGCCTCTCGTGACAAACGGGCAAAGAGGAGGAAGAGGAGGAGGAGGAGGAGGAGGAGAAGAAGAAGAAGAAGAAGAAGAAGAAGAAGAAGAAGATCTCAAATGCATCCACCTTTTTAACAATGGATGAAAGGTCATAAAACGTCCGTCATTTACGCCGTTTCCGTCTGCTTATTCGCGGAGATTTCTCGTGCTTGGCGATGTCATTATTAGGGCTGGACGATTTTACCGATACGTAACTGTATTCAGGTTCGGAAATGCGACTGTACGGTATACCGGTGAGGGTGTCCAAGGTCCGGTTTACTGGGAAATCTCGACAACACATAACGCGACAGTGGACGACATCTTGTCCGCCCAGAGAGTGAGCCTAAAGCCCAAACACGTGCATAAGCAGCTGTTCTTGAAGAACTTATAAGAACAGCAGCTTATCCACGTATTTGAGCATGGTACCAGTCGCCAATCTTTCTGAACTCTTAAAGTTCTTAAAGACCTTTCCGGTTGAATGTTTTTGTGTTATTTTGATTTTGTGGTTTAAAGTTTGATGATGTTCTAAACAGTGATTTATCATAATTTGTTTTGAAGGCGTTCAGGCAAAAATAAAGCTTCAGTTTCTATGGAAATGTGGTTCTTTGAAACTGTTTTGAAGTGTATGACAATCGTTCTTTTGTGTTGGTCACAAAGCTGCTGTCTTAGTCTTACTTGACCGGAGTAGTGCTTTCGACACTATTGATCACCTTCTCGTTCGTAGGCTGGACAGAGACATACACATTGATCAGGTTACTCTTTCGTGGTTTTCTTCATATGTCTTGAACCGTACACAAGAAGTGATTGTTAGTCAGTCTCATTCCTGCCCTATGCTTCTTCTCTGCGGAGCTCCTCAGGGCTTTGCGTTAGGGCCCATCCTGTTTCCCCTGTACATTAGAGAGCTACTCTTGTCGACTATCACTTCTTCGCTTATGACACGGAGATGTATACAGCCATTCCAAAGAACCCAGATACTGCTTTAAAAGTTATAACTAATGTTGAAAAGTGTTGTAGTGGGGTCAAAGTCTGGATGAATGCAAACAGGCTTAAACTAAATGATGAGAAAATCGAAGTATTGCTTTGTGGTCAACGTGCAAGGAGAGCTGAGGTCCCAGTTGACAGTTTGTTTGTGGGTACAGCCAAAAAATTTCTTTCTTTAACGTCGTCAAGACTCTTGGCGTTTACGTCGATGCTGATCTGTCACTTGAAGATCAAGTCTCTCACATTGTTAAAACTTCCTATTTTTACATCAGGTCTTTGAGTAAAATACGTCCTTACATAAACTAAGCCACAGCGTCTTTAGTTGCGGTTAAGCTGATGCTGTCTCGCATAGACTACTGAAACAGTCTTTTCATGGGTCTATCACAGACACAGATCACTCGTATCCAAACAGTTCAAAATGCAGCCTTCAGAGTTGTTTAGGAAACAAGAAAAAATGTGGTTTGACTCAGACAACCGTTTAAAGACCCTTGTCTCACCCACTCTTATCTCTTTACTTATTGAATGCAGAATTTCATGTCTACCTCAGTATTTTTGGCAGCATCGAAATGTTTTCAGATTACGACAGTTAATGAACTCAAAGTCAAAGAAAAGGTTGATTTCTCCGAGCCGTTATATAGATATTGTATGCCATTATTTAAATCATACACTCTTTTTCTCAATGACTTTCGTCCTGTCAAACACCTTTCCAACAGACACAATTTTACTTTCTGGTCTTATTTTTAATTTTTTGAGTTTGCCATGCCTACACTACCTATTAAATATATTTTGATAAATAATGAATTATGAATGATATATTTTATTGTTATGAATTGCGAAAGCAAACATTTATTTATTGGTATTTCGTCAGAAAAAAACGAGGGATTTTGCACTACTGTGTCGTAAACTGTAATGATTTTTTTAAATCCTCGTTTGTCCATTGTTTTTATCGATAAGACCTAAGTGAATTTGTACGTGATATGAAATGCGTTTTTGAGCATTTTTCCAACCCACCAACCCTCTCTATCCCTACCTTATATTTATTTATTTTTTTTTTGGAGGGGGGGGGGGGAAGGAGCGATAAATGCCCCCTGGGCGTATACCTTTTCGTTGTATAGATGGTTCAAACTATGTGTTATGAAATAAAAGGACAACGTTCCAAAGTTTAGGACAGGTTGTAAGACGAAAGGCTTACGAGCTTAAAAGCTGTATACTTGGAAAAATGTCCGAAGTTTTTTTTTCTGCGTCTGTCTTTCTGTCTGTCTGTCTGTCTGTCTCTCTCACTTCATGCGTGCTCATTAACGGAGATCACCGAAACGCAATGTAAGTTATAAAGTCTAGGACACGTTCGATTCTGCGTGTGTACTGTATATGTACAGAATATAATAGTGTTTGTGCAGGCAATTCATTGCTACATTACTTGAGAGTCTGATTTGTGTGCTCCTGTTAAATATACCTTGCCATTAAACCTAGGTCTGTACACACAAAGTGCCTACTTGTTATTTGCATGACTGTAATAGTTGTTTTAGCCGGCTTGTTACTCTGGTTACCTTGTTGTTTAGACTTCTCTCACGAAACATGAGTTTCTTGTATCGTAGCCTCTTGCCATATAACATGGACATGATGTTTCACTATATCCCATTATAATGAGTATATAATATGCCTCTCAAATGCCATTACGTTAATGTGTTGCTCCATGGGTTTTATGGACAATTAAAGAGTGCATTGTTCCTGAGAAACGAATCCTCGTCCAAATGTACTGGATGCATTGACAGGGTCTAAGAGCCTGTTTTTTTTAACGAGCACAAAGAACAAGGCGAACTTAATGCGCTAAGGGCCGTATTACACGTGTTAACCATCTGACGGCATCTGATAGGCAGTGAGCAGCTTCTCCAACGATGGCCCGTGTGCCGTTGTCAGTATACACGAGTATGTGTTAGTGTTCTACATTAACGCAACATGCTCAGCAGCGATAAACATTTTGAATAAGTCCATTTAATTTCTGCTAAAAGAACTTCAACGCTTCTTCGTCGATGCGATTATATTGGCCTTAAAACAATCGAGCATATACAACACGCAATCGTAGGAATCATTTAGGAAAAAGGAACGACCCTCTATGATGTGATGCGATGTTTGTGTGCGTATGTTTGTGTGTGTGTGTGTAGGTGTCGTGCGGAGGAGTTTAAGGGGAATAGGTCGTGGTGATGGTGGTGGTGGTGGTGGTAGTTTGTGTGCGTGTGCGAGTTTTTGTGTATAGTGTGTTTGTGTTTGTTTAAAAAATCTGATATCCTAAAAACATACAAATGTAGTGGTGTTGGCGGTGGTTTGGAGAGAAGACGAAGTGAAGTGATGGAGGCTAGGGTGATGAAGTATCATTTGCACACATTCTCTCTCGAACGCCATTCCGTTGATGACGGTTGAAAGTTTTATTTGAAGTACATCATATCATAGAGGGCAAAGGCAGTGCTCGTGGAGATAACAGCGTGTTCTACGTTCTACCATGTGCTGTGTGTTCTGCCCTGTGCTGTGTGCTCTGTTTCGAAACATTCTTAGGTAAATTACCGTCCCCGGACACCATAGCGGACATGGGGGACAACCCCGAAACACCTTCCTTCCTTTAATAAACATTTTTCGCATTAAGTAAATTAACGTGTTTCGGGGCATCGTCCCCTATATGCTTTGGTGTGCGGGGACGTAAAATTTATTAAAGGAAGGAAGGTGTTTCGGGGTTGTCCCCCATGTCCGCTATGGTGTCCGGGGCGAAACATTGTTGTTGTTGTTGTTTGTAGATTATAGTCACACGACACTTTCGCATATAGGTGACTCCTGGACCGATTTATACTGACACCAGCGGGCCAGTTGTTGGTAAAGGGGAAAATAATATGATCACACGTTGACCAATCTGGGATTCGAACCAGCGACCTTTCGGTTACTAGCAAGACGCTCTTACCAACTGAGCTACCCGGCCCCTGGGCGAAACATTCATTCATTTTATTATTTAAATTAACGTCCCCGGACACAGAGCGTATAGGGGACAAAGGCGAAACAGTTGAAATAGATTAACGTCCCCGGACACATAAGCGTATAGGGGACAATATAGGCGAAACATTTATTCATTCATTTTAAATTAACGTCCCCGGACACAATGTGTATAGGGGACAAGAGGCGAAACAGTCGTTTCGTTTCGTTTAGATAAATTAAAGTCCCACGTCACAATAGCGAATAGGGGACTGATCAGTTTACTTTTGTTTAGTTTAGTTTTATAGATTAACGTCCCCGGACACATAAGCGTATAGGGGACGGGTGAAACTATTCACTAGGCATTCGTTCGTTCGTTCGTTGGGTAAATGTGCACGATCGAGCTTTTATCTGGGCCCCCCTGCCGTAGCGAAAACGATCCTTATGAGTGCCGCGAGCGCTATAAAATCTTTGCCTCGCTGGCTAATTTGTGTTAGTTGCTAATCTTTATTTTACGTACATGTACAATGCGTGAAAGGCTAACGAATAATATACAAATTATATATCAGCGTAATCGCGGAAATACGACCTTTCTACTGATATAATAATATCTGACCTATCTGCTACGAAAGAGGGAGTTGGCTGCTGCTCTTAAGAGTGTCACGACCCTAAACTCATAATAACTCTTTAATTTAATACAATTATAAATAATAATAATAATGACAAAGAAAGAACAACGTCTATTCTTTCCAACGATATACAATATGGCATGGTTACTTTTATGGGTTCCGACTATGACGGACTAAATTAGAAATCACCTAATACATCAGCCATAATTACATCTAGAGTACCCTTCTAACAACTTTTTATCTGTTTCTCTTGCGATGTGTCTGTCCCTATAAAACTAATATTTAATTTAAGTATCTACTGTTAGAGAATGAACTAAGGCATCGGAAAATATCACATTTAAGGTGTTACAGTGAAGAATTTTGCTATAGCGTCATTCATAAATATATTCCGATCATGTGATAAAGGCGGGAAGAGGCGTTACGACAGGTCAGTATACGTTGAGGCTTAAGGTGCGGTCTGACGGGAAGTGAAACAGAAGCAAAACAGCCAGTAAAACACGAAAAATTGTAGTTTTGACGATGGTTATCGTGTGACTAGACCTAAAGCATAACAGCAGCAAAGCGCCGAAGTGAAGCAAAGCCATTGCTTTCAGTGTTTGAGTGTGCTCTAAAATTTTGGGTTGTTTCGCTGAAGCATTTGATTGCCAGCCAATCAGAAGAGCCAACGTATGAAAACGAGGTTGTTATCATTTCAGCGATCATGGCGGCATCAAAAGCTACTGGGCCATTAGCAAATCTGAAACAAGACGATACGTTTATTCTCATCGATCTAATTCAAAGCCACGAGGCATTATGGAATGTTAGAAGTCAAAATGACAGGAAACCAAACCCTGAAAAAGGCCTCATACGCGTAAAGGGAGGTAACTGATTTACAACTTATTGCGCATTACTTCCACGCAGACTGCTTATGCAAAACTTCTCATCGTGTGACCGGTTCAAAACGCAAAGCATTATAATCGCACTTATTTTTTAGATGCTTCTAGAAGCAGATGCATTGCTTTGTTTACCGCTTTGCTTCTGTTTCACTTCACGTCCGACCGCACCTTTAGCCTATAACAGCGCGTTGTCTTTATCAACGTGATATGCATCGCGCTATTCTAAATATCGCGCTATAATTCAAAACTGCTACATAAATCAAAACTAAAGTTTATATAGTCTTGTAGAGAATTTAATGCTACGTCTAATGGTTATGTGCTTCAAGGGGTCTGAAATGTATATCTCACAGCTAGTTTAAACATTACAGAGACAGTATATGTATGGTCAGAAATTCTTGTAGCCAGCACGGCTACACAAAGATGGGCCGTAATTGACAAAATATTTTTTTAATATTAGTAAAGCTTATGTGAAAAAACTCTAAATAAAACAGGCTCTTGAGCTGGAAATGCGCTAAGAACGATTAAATAAACAAATAAACAAAATAAATTAATAAACATAATAGGATTAACTTCTGTCTGAAATACTGTCATTTCAGAAGTTTAAACGGAATAAACATAAACTCTGATGTCAAATGTTTACACAACATGTTCTTTTTGTCTGAAATATGTATCATGTCCGAAGCTTTGATATACGAGGATGACCCTTCGTCTAAAAACTGTCATGTGAGAAGTTTAGAAAGGATAAACTTATAAAATCTGTCTTTGAAGATGACAACGAAGATTTACCTATTTACACGTGAATGTCCATTCTTTTGCACTGATATGCATTCTTACGAGTATTGCACGTGTGTCATAACATTATAGAAAACATTATGCGAGTTATGATTTACGTTTGCGAAGAATAAATAAAATATCAAAGAGGTAATTTAAAAAAATAATTAAAAAAATATGCCAACGATACTGTTAATGAGAAAGATATAATAATAATAATAATAATAATAATAATAATAATAATAATAATAATAATAATAATAATAATAATAATAATAATAATAATAATAATAATAATAATAATAATAAAAGAGTTGGCGCTAATTGTATAATGTATTGTTTATGCTGTAGCTGAAAATGATGATGATGATGATGATGATGACGACGACGACGCCGACGACGACGACAATGATGATGATACTTCTGCTGTTGCTGCTGCTGCTGATGATGATAATAGTGTTGGTGATGGTGATGATTACAATTACGGCATCAGAGCACTGTAACAATTTGCAAAGTACTCTCCCCTAAGGAGTTCTAATAGGCCTAAATCATGAATAGTTCAGGCGCAAGCACGGCGACCGCGACATGATGTTTCATTAATCATAAAGTTAATGACGCTGATGGAATTGACCTCAAAAGAGCCTTGTCCAATAATCTATTTGCCGTGTTCTCAAATCGTTATCGTCCGTGTGTGCGTGTGCAGGTGTATTCATGTCAAAGTGGTAGCCCGACCTTGTTTTTTTTAGTCATAAATGGGGTCTTTTGCTCGGACCCCACTTTTTTCCAGGGCCCCACCTTTTTTCAAAGTGCGCGGGAGTGCTCTTTTAGTGCATGGGAGTGCAGTTGTAGTGCATGAGAGTGTTTTAAGTGCAAGGGAGTGCTCTATCCGGGACGGAGAAAATCCAGTCCCTTTTGGGAAAAATTTTGAAGAAAGTTCGACCTATTTCGTCGCCTATAGGAGACGAACTAGGTCAACGTTTTAGACGGATAGAGCCAATTTTGCATCAGATTCTTACATTTTTAGATGAAGTTTGTGTTCTTTCCGTCAAAAAATCACTTTCCGATTCCTGCATTCTAAAGAAACCCTGGTTTTGATCGTATTCACGTTTGTGTGCGTGTGTGTGTAGGTGTGTGTGTGTGTGTGTGTGTGTGTGTGTATGTGTGTGTGGACTTGTTTACACGGCGGTATTTGAACAAAGTACATACTTTGTTTTGATAGCCCTCGTTGTTTTGACGTCAAACCAATGATCCGATAGGGTTAGGCTGTGTTAGGGTAAGGGTTAGAGTTAGCGTTAGAACACTTTAAAAATTCCTCCGTGGTGGTGTTTGGTTTCTGTATAAATTGTATCTCCACTTTCTGGAAATGTAGTGCTCTAAATTCCCACTGTCGCTGTCTTTCCCCTTTGTTCTTTCTCATTCCTACTCTATTCTATCACTCTACTACATGTATCCTTACCGTTAGACCAGTCACCTACCTTTTTTCTTGAAAACTCTCCCACAACTCATTTTGTGTATGGGTTCCGTTGGGTCCGCTTGGGGATATTGGACGCATTCTGCCAAATAGTCACTAGGGCTTTCTATAGTATTATTTTTTTTAGCAATGTAGGCATTTTATATGTATGTTTTGCGTATATATTTTGTTAATGATGTTTTTATTCAATTTTGTTTTTGTAAACGGAGGTTCGATAAATTAGAGTAAAGCCTCAGCATCCCCTGAATGTAAAGTAAACGGCTGGTGGAGTGCCTTCAGTGTTATCGTTAGAGTTGTTTCAGCAGATCTTTTATATGGATCAGGGTTGAGTCCGCTTTCAACCAAGTTATGGTCTTGATTTTGTGGTCCTGATTCGGCTTTTTGCAGTCCGCTGGACCCTATAAACAATGGCTAATTAACGAACTTAAAACTTCTTTTAAAAAGGCGACGAAATATGACCCATTGTAAACACAATCTATGTGGCGTTCAAAATCATAATAAAGCCGTGAAAACAAGTTTGTGTGTGTTTACGTGTGTGTGTTTGTGTGTGTGTGTGTGTGTGTGTGTTCAGACTGTGTATTTACACTCTGTGTGTTTGTGTGTTTTGTGTGTGTTTAGACTGCGTGCGTTGTTTTATCAAAATCTACCACGGTTTTTTTGACGGACCCCGTTAGGTTGACGTCAAAAGAGTGTTCCGTTAGAGTTAGGGTAAGGGTTAGGGTTAGGGTTAGCGTTAGCGTTAGCAGACTTAAAAGTCCTTTTTAAAAAGGGATAAAATGTTACCAAATATCAAAACAACGTATGTGGCGTATCATGAAAGTCATAACAACGACCTCTTCGCAAATAGGCGCGCGCCTATGTGTGTGTGTGTGTGCGCGCGCCTATGTGTGTGTGTGTGTGTGCGCGCGCCTATGTGTGTGTGTGTGTGCGCGCGCGCGCGTGTGTGTGTGTGTGACACTGTGTGTGTTTGTAAGAGGGAGAAAGAGGTAGAGTGAGAGAGAGATGTTGTGTGGTGTCAGTATGTGAGTATAAGTGCGTGCGGGTATCGGCGTCCGAGAGTCAGTCCTTACTTTCACACAGGGATATTCCGCAACATTCCGCGACAACCTTTATCCACTCGTGAAGTTTGTTTATAGATATTAAGAGAAAGAGTTGTATATATAATTAAATAAAACTTTAACTCTCTCTCTTTCTCTCTCTCTCTCTCCACACACACACACACACACACGCACACACACACACACACACACACACACATATATATATATATATATAGAGAGAGAGAGAGAGAGAGAGAGAGAGAGAGAGAGAGAGAGAGAGAGAGAGAGAGAGAGAGAGAGAAAGAGAGAGAGAGAGAGAGAGAGAGAGAGAGAGAGAGAGATACATTGAATAAGAAATATATATTGATAAATTGACATATTGATATATTGATATATTTATTATATATTTATTAAAAACACCCTACCGTTATTTTGCTGACTGTCCATGTACAATAGTCTATGGACGTTTTCGTGACGTTAATTAATATTCCGGTTTAATCCAAAAGGCTGAACAGGATCTTTAAATTACACACAATGATGCCTTAACATGCTGTTTATGTTCTTTCTATTTTCAGTTATTTGGCTTGTAACTCTTGACGAAGATTTATAACGAATACATGTTATAAATGTACAGAGAATTTTTTGATCTTTTGAAATAAAACCACCCACTGTTCTTCCATTAATTAATGGAAAGATGGCATAGACAATTTAAAATCAGAAGATTTATTTTGGTCACCAGACAAAAGTTGATTTTCCGGTACATTGGTGTAGTTATTCCGATTCTAATGAGGAAATATAAACATTAAAAGTTGTCTGAAATAATCCACATAGTCTTGGAGCAAAGTAGAGTACATCTACGAGGCATCGTTTCACACGCACTAAAACCCTAACAGCAATTGGAGAAGGAACTTAAGAAAAACATAAATAAAAATAAAATAAACAAATCAACAAAGAAGTTTTTTTTAAAAAGTATTAGGGAGTACGATTGTTTGTATCATATAAGCGTGTATGTTGGTTACATGTGGCCGCGTTTTGAGTGTGATGGAGGAGGGTAAATGCGCATAATTATTATATTGCTCACAGTATTATTCTTAAATAAAGTAAATGAGTGTCTGTAAAACTTTTGTTTTGATTAATGGTGTAATATCCTTTTTGTCCTTCCCATAAAATCATTAGGGCGACCATGACTTGGTGCTTCTTTTTATTATTATTATTATTTTTTTTTTTTTGGGGGGGGGGGGGACGAGGAAGTTATTAGAACAGATATGATGTGGTCGGGAAAACCAGTCTGAAGTTATTACATTCGAAATCAATATTTCGGAACGTGCATACTGGGTATAACGCTAGACCTTTGAAACTAATTTAAAACATGAGAAATTGAAGTGTACTTTTTATGAGAAGCGAGCAGCAAGATGAAGCAGTCATAATCAAATGATCCTAAAATAAAATATCAAAAAAGAAGAAGAAAAAGTAAGACATTTCCCCAGGAGATAAGAGGCAGTAAAAAATATTTGTTCCAAAAGTAACTGAAGGAATTGCTGGTCGACCTAAAAATCCGAGCACCGTCCTGGATACTACTTTTAAAACTACTGATCGTTTTATTAACATTGCGCCACATATTTCTCTCTTCCCCAACCTCCCCCCCCCACGCCCCGTCACCATTTTTCCACAATGTTGAAATTGCATTTTTAATTTAAATAAAATTTTGATCAACTTTGGACAAGCTTCCTCTGTCTCGGTCTCAGTCTATATCTCTGTCTTCTTCTTTCTCGCTGTTTATGTCTGTTTATCTGTCTGCCTGTCTGTCACACACACATACATACACACACAGCTGTTCAGTACACTCAGCATTAAAAACAGGATCTTGGAATAATACTTTGTGCTTGGATGGAACAGACCCAGACCACCCTCGATTCGTGTGCAGAAATGAAGGAGCGGGGCGACGACTTATTCAGGCCCAGCCAGTGCCTCACGTGGGACACGATGCTGTCTTCGAGACTGTCAGTCACTTTATCCGCTTGGACGTAGCCATAATGTTGATAGCCTGGAGTTTGGCGGCCACTGCAGGGTGGCTACGTCAATCTTGGTTATAGTGTCGTCGAAGTCGCTGACGATCTTCTTCACCTGGTCTTTTTCAGCACTAGCAGCCAGGTTGATGTCATGGCCCAAGTACGTCTAAGGCTGCTCTCTGTCTAGCGTGGGGATTGGGGAGCCCTGCAGCACAAGCTGGGTAGAGGCTGCGTCGTCTCTCCTACTCACAGGCGCTTGTATCTGGACACGCGAGCGCCTATGACGCGTCTCCCTTTGGTAACTATAATACAAGGTCCCAAACAGAAGCAAGCGGAACTGGCGGGTCATCGCAGTTTTCAAATTTATATAAACAAACTCGAAGAGTTCTTCTCAAAGAAGGCAACTCATTCATTTCAGCAGTGATTCACGCAAACAAACAAAATAAGAACTATGCTCTGTCTATTTTGAAACCCGTTAAATTTCGATAAAATTGTAAAAAAAAATGACTTTTTTCACAATCGCTTCACGGAAGTAGAATTTATTACGCGTATATGGCAGGATTGTCGAGATTCACAAAGGGAAATAACTACTTCCGTTTTCAACCGAAGAACAACCATGGATGATTTTACAACGTGTCAGAAAAATGCCTTCGATCTAATATTTTCTGGCCACAACGTGGCAGTTTTAGGTCAAGCAGGCACAGGCAAATCATTTCTTGTTCGAGAAAGTGCAATTAGACTTAGTAAAATGGGAAAGAAAGTTGCTGTTACAGCTTCAACGGGAATTGCTCAAGATGGCGAAACGTTGCATCGCTGGGCAGGCATTATGGATGGAAGACTAAAGAGGAGGCTGTCTCTGTTGTTCTTTCAAAAGACGAATTGTGTAAAAAAATTAATAACAACAGAGGTACTGATTGTGGATGAAATCAGCATGATCAGCGCCAAAATATTTGATCAGGTACTAGTGCTTTTCAAATCTTAAATTTTAATGATTGTCATTCACTCATTCTGTCACACTCACAGTGTCATTGTGCTAATCACATTTCCCCCAGTGTAAATTACAAGTTACACTAAGCAGTATTTTACACTGGGGAAACCACTTTTACTGGCGGTAAAAGATAACTTTACTTAACATCTAAAACTATTGCATGATATAAGGATTTACACCTTATTTATACTGAAGAAGAAGAAGAATGACTCTTGATGAGGTAAGTCTAAATTAGAGAATGGAATGTCACAGAAAAGTTTGATGTATTGTAATTTGTATGAATGAATACCTATTTCTTGCATTATTTATGTATTACTTTTTGGGGGTTGATAGGAAATTGGTGGGGGGAAGGAGGGAGAGGCGTTTGTTTGGGTGGGAAATCAAAGTCAAACACTTTTCACCAATAAAAATGGCAATATTCTTAGAGTTTATTGGCAGTATTGGGTGAAAGTTTGTGTGTGTGTATAATTTATGCAGCATGCATGTGAGTGTATACTACTGCTTTTGCTGAATTAGTGACTATGAATTTGTTTTTAAAGTTGAATTGAATTTGAATGTGAAGTTCATAATATGCAATGCCAATGTTCTGCTAAGAATAAGATTATAAATACAATGCTCTAGATGTGTAGTTGTGTGTGGTTGGGTTCACCTAAGTTTAATCTGGAAATGGTTGTTGTATTTCAATCGTGAGATTGTTCATGTTTTATGCTTCATATATAACTGTATATAATATGAATTCCATTAAAAGGCATTATTGCTATTTTTCAGGTTGAACATGTGGTACGGACCATCCGGGGAAGCAACACATTTTTTGGTGGTCTGCAGGTCGTTCTTGTGGGAGATTTTCTGCAGCTTCCTCCAGTCCCCAACTGCCTTTATAATGATGATGGCTCCCATGTTTTTACCTCCAAAACATTCCAGACTGGAGTTCCACACAAAGTTGTACTTCAGACCATCAAGCGGCAAGAGGAAATCAACTTTATTAATGCCATCAATGAGCTTGAGAGGGGTGAGACCTCACAGGCGACAAATCAGCTCATGCGAGACTTGAGGAGGTCAATTCTCCACACTGATGACACCACTTTTTTATTTGGAACTAATTTCGAAGTGGACTTTTTTAATCTTGAGCGCCTTGAGGCAGAGGAAGGCGAGCAGAAAATTTACAAGGCAATTGACAATGGCAGCGAAACTCATTTAAAATCAATGAGAGTCAGGAAGAATGTGATTCTAAAAGAAGGCTGCCGCGTTGTGCTGCTGCAAAATCTTAGTAGCAACCTTGTAAATGGTTTGCAAGGGAAGGTGACACACCTAGCAGAAGATGAGGTTGTGGTGAAATTTAAGACGGTTGAGGCCAAAATTAATCCGGTTTCATTTTCAGTTTATGATCCGACATCAAGAGTGACAGTTGCAGAACGGAAACAGCTCCCATTGGCTCTTGGGTACGCTCTGACAGTGCACAAGGCACAAGGACTTACTTTGGATAGTGTTGTTATTGACTGCAGAAACATCCATCAACCAGGGCAGCTGGGTGTGGCTATTGGCAGAGCAAAATCTACAGCTGGTCTCCAGGTGCTGAACTTCAAGCCATCTGCTGCACTGAGCAGTCACCCCAGTGAGGTACTAGAGTTTACCAGCACTCCAGGACGGGATTGTCTTCATGACCTGTCATGTTGTCGGGAGGTAAAACTTCTAAAACTGTAAAAGTAGTAAAGTTTTTTTTATTTTAAATTATTAAGTACTATGAATTATTTTTAAATTGCACATTATCCCACTGTTGAAGGTGCTATATATTTCAATTTATTACATGGTGTTCTGGACTATTGTATTTTTCTTTAGGGTATTTTATTTTGCCATTTGGATGTTGTAGCGTGTTCCCTTCTCTGAAACATTTTTTTTAACGACTGAGGTCATTTTGTCTAAGTGTTACACTAGATAGTATTAACTATAATCATTAAAGACTTTATTAATTCACGTTATTGAGATGAAAGCTCTTCGATAGGCATGTAAACAGCTTCAAACGGTGTTGTGGTCCTTGATACTGTCATTTTGCCTCAGCAGTTTTTAAGCACGTTTTGAGCTTTATCTAAAGATTGGCATTTTTTCTTGCAGATAGTTCAGACAGTGGCCTATCATTTCATTTTGTTTCTACTTTTGCTTTGTTATAATAAAGCCTGGTCACAACACCACCAAGACAAATTAAATTTCTATGAAAATGCTAATTTTTTCGCGCTGAGTCAGAGTCTGAAATGCATTTGAATGGCATGCCATCTTTCTTTTTTTATTCTTAGAACATGGCTTTGCTGCAATTATCTATACTTTTGTCGTAATGTGAATGTTAACTGTGAAATTATAGTCTAATGTTCATTTGTTGTTTTATTTTGTTTTAATAATAATAGTTCTTTTACAGAAAAACTGTTCAAGGTAATGGGTGATACAGAATCTAACTCAAGCTGCCAGGGGCACCATCTTGCTCATGCAGCCTAGCCCATTGCCGAGCACAATCTTGGGCAACCAGGCATTGAGAAAAGGACCTATAATGCTTCCTGGGGCTGTTGGTGTAAGTGGCACTGATGTGCCTAGGACATGAGTGTCAGGATATAAATTTACAGTCTGTGCAGTGGAATGCATTTGTGCACAAATTATCCCTTAGTCATGGGTGATAGGCACTCGCGTTTCCAGATATAAGCTGACGTCTTTTTTTCAATTCTTGACAATGAAAGTTAAATGTACCACCAAATTTTATAAAACCCTTGTCTTGATTTATGCATTTATTCAGTGGAAAATGGCTGCAAGAGGGGAAAATTTTCATGTGATGAAAACAAAGTCAAAGTACATTGAACGTCCATAATGGTGATAACCAAACAAAGCAAAGAAAAAAACGTACAATACTGACATGTCTGTATAAAATGTCCTATTTTTTTAAAAGGTTGGCAAATTCCTTTTTATTTAAATTAACAACTGTGATGTTAAGTTTAATACTGTATGTTTTTCTTTTCAGGCCCTGATAGATGAACATGCTACAAATCAGCCTGCCACCTCTGCCAGCCCAAGAACATGGGATGACAGTGACAGTACAGGTGACAGTGAATTTGGGCAAGATGATCTGGACCTAGTTCAAGAGCTTGTTGAAGAGGTAGAGTGGATTGTGGATTTAAATTTCTATTATTATTATTTAATATTATTATTGTTATTTAAAAATATTGTGCAGGGTTGCTTAAACAGTGACAGTCGGAATGTTACTTTAATACGCTTTTATAGAGCCAAAGGCAAAGACAGTCTACATAAATATGTATAACTTTTTAAGTTTTCAAATGGAATGCCTATTAAAAAAAGGGATGAGTGTGCGAGACAAAACGTTTTTCTTTTGGGTAAGAGAGTTTCAAGCTTTTGGTCATCCATACAATTTTTGTACTCACATTGGTTTGTTAAAAATACATGTGGTTCTTTTTAATGAAAAAAAAATGGTAAGAAACACTTAGTTTGTTTGTGGGATGGCCTAATAGCACAGTTGATAGGATGCTGGTTTCTTATGCCAAAGGTTGCAGGTTCCAATTTACACAGTGATGGAGATCACGTACAATCGTACGTGTTTCACGTACTGAGTTGGGAAATCACGTAACTAAAATGTAATAAAAGGGTATAAACACGCACAAAGTCAGTGCCAATGGGGTATGAAAACGTAAAGCTAAGTTACTGGTAGGTATCATCAGGTACAACTATTTCGGTCGTGCGTATAGCTTTCGCTCGATTTGGATCGTGTGCCTGTGCGTCCTGAGCGACCGCCTACCACCCTCTCTCCCCTCCTATTCATTCTGTCGCTTCCGAGAAACAGCCAATCATTTCCCGATAAAAAGGGACAATAAAGTATTAAAATCTAAATCTAAAATCTAAATCATATGCACGATAATATTCACTATTTCTTCTCGACACTTTTGATTGGCTATATAAGACTGACAACAACCCAACATTAAATATGGCCGACAAGCAGCGATCTGAGGGGAAGCCGAAGAAAAGGAAAAATAAAGCAGACAAAACTAATTGCTCCAAAAAATTAAAACAAGACGAAGGAAATGAAAAACAAACTTTTTTGTTAGCCTTTGGCTTTGAGTGCTCGGTAAGAGAAGAAAAAGGTGAGCCGCAACCGGGCCCGGCTGAAGAAACTCAAACTGATGAAAAGACTTTCCACGCAAAGTGTTTATTACGTATGTTGGTGTACCCCAAAAAAAACTGAAAGGGGGGTATAAAAACCCCTTATGTTTGCAATGAGGGTATGAAAACCCCCACATGTTTTGGTTGAGGGTATAAATACCCCTAGCTTAAAAACTTTCTCCATCACTGTTTACATGACTTAGATAAAAGACTATTTGGGACACTGAAGGTTTACTCCGGGTACTCCGGTTTCCTCCATCCCTTCAATATTGGATGCAATCAATGTAATTTCAAAAAATAAAAATTGATTTATCTTCTGCCTTCTGACTCATAGCGATCTATTCAGATCTCTGCGCTTTGAGTTTGAAGGAAGAAAAGGCATCCTGTATTATTAATATTATTATTATAATGGGCCACAAATACTTTCAGATACAGTTTTTCTTAATTACAAAACATTAGTTTTATCAGGTTATAGAACATTAATTGATAGGGCACTGTTATTATTGAATAAGAACACACAACACTCATACACACATATTATATAGACACACACAAAATCATGCAAACCCTCTTTACACATAATGATATGTATACTTGTGGTTTATTTCCAATTTTGAAGATGCTTAATCAGACATGAAAATTATTGGATACTATATTGAAATATTTGTGCTTAGTGTAACATAAGAGGTACAAAAAATAAATAGTGGAAAATCTGTATTAGTCACAAAAAATTACACCTGCCCCATTTGCACATGACTTTGAGATTTAACAAAAATGTATTCCTGTT
Organism: Oncomelania hupensis; assembly: GCA_036898135.1. Lineage (NCBI taxonomy): Eukaryota > Metazoa > Mollusca > Gastropoda > Littorinimorpha > Pomatiopsidae > Oncomelania > Oncomelania hupensis. Next base: position 79,890,465 of record CM072512.1, on the reverse strand, counting down.
TTGCCACGATTCATTTTAAAAAACAACACATGAATGACTACATATTGTTTTTGCAATTAATAAATTATACATAATAACTATTATCATCCTCAAAGTTTATAATTTTAATCAAAGCAAATATTACATTCTCACGCTCCCCAAACAATTAAATTCATTAAAAATTCCTTTACAAGACAAGTATCTTTGTTGAGTATGCTTTTGTTTCAGTTGATTTAAAACACAAAAAATGTATATATTTAGTTTTTATTTAGCTTTAACAATAAAATAAAAAGCGCGCCCAATTGTTGCACATTGACATTGTGATACGAAATCATTTTTGTTAAAGAATAAAAACACTTGTGTGTGTGTGTATATATATATATATATATATATATATATATATATATATATATATATATATATATATATATATATATATATATATATATATATATATATATATATATATATATATATATGCTAAAACAATCATTGCATTGGCATTATTTGTTCTTTTTTTTTTATACCATGTGTTTATGATGGTGTTGTGTCTTGTATTTATTTTATTTAATCATTCTTATATAAATTAATGCTTTTCCATCTCCAGAGCTGTTAAGGCCGCTGGCCGATACATGACCTAGCTCAAGAGGCCCACTTGCAACCTTTGGGTGCATAGTCTGACGCCCATACTTAGCATAATCCTGGGTGACCAGGGATGGGGAGTAGGGACCTAGTGTGTGCTGGGTGTATCTGTGCATCTGGCACTCGTCCGTATAAGACATGAGCATCAGGATCTGAAAAGTCCATGAGAAGGAATGTGTGCATGCACAGCCTAGACCGCAGTTTATACTCTTATCTAAATATTCCAGCCTCATATTCCTGCGCAAGGGCTGGTAATCTGTTAGCATTACGAAGAAGGCAAAATGGTGCAACTAATTAATATCAATAAAGTGGAGCTAATTACAAATGCTACAAAATAAATGCAGCTCATAGATCAACAAGATAAAAGATGTGACCTTTTTGCGACTGTTGTGAAACAAGTATAACTCACTTTTAAACGTTAAAGGGAGGGGAGGTGGGATTAGGAAAAAAAGTCTACATGTCTGGGGCTGTACAATTGAAGTCTCAGTTATTTATTTCCACAGATTTCCAGCCCAGTACCTGTTTGGGACACCACACCTGTGTTTGCTGAGTTGAATGAAAGCAGACCATTCACACCACAACAACATTGGATTAATAACTGCAACCAATGGATGAAGCAGAGTGCAGTTGCCCAGACTTACGTCAGGAAGTTGCTGCATGAAATGGCCTCTCTTCGCCAACAGACGCCAAGCGATACCAAATTCTTGGGCCAGTATCATACATTGGTGACACAACAGGAAAGGAAACAAGTTCTACGCCAATTGGTAATGGACCTTTTACCACCTGAACAATCGCCCATGAATGAAGATTACTTTCACTTGTATTATGGTTGTCTGATGATTGCAATCAGGAAAACAGTTGTTCTGGCAGCTTCCACTGTGCCGCTCCAGAATCCACAGGCCACCACTGCAGCACCCATACCACAATCAGCACATGGAAAGATTAGATATGTAGGTAGAATGTGTGTTGCGAAAGTTAAACATGGACACATTGCTTTACTGAGGGACGCTATGAAAAAAGGACGGCTTCATGAGCACCACAAGCAGACACGCAAGAAAGTTTTGGTTCTGGATGCAGTGACAGCCAATCAGACTAACATTCTTCAGACTACAGCCTATCCTGAAAGCATCACAGAGGCGCCAGAATTTGACATGTAGCTTAACAAACATTACAGATGAGTGTTTCTGTTTTGTTTTTTTTGTTTGAGCAGAAGCGAGTGCCACTGTACTCCTGTGCAAGCCTCGGTAAAGGCACATTGAAAGAAGTACAGAAGGAAATTTTAAATGACAATGAACTTTTGCAGTCGTTCAAGGATGCAGTAGGCCAGACTGAAATCAATGACTTGATTGTGAATGAAGTCTTTGAAGAGATTGTAAAAGCATATTTGTCTGTCACTGACAATGAGTTCAGAAAAGAGCTCATGATCAAACTCGGCAAAAGAAAAACAATGGAGCACAGGAAAAATGTGAGGGTGGGTGAATCTATCTCTAGCAAAAAACTAAAAACTGTGACAGCAGTTTTTACTTTGGGTTCTGTACAGTCTGATGACAAAGCAACTTCACTAGAAAAACTGCAAGTGGCCATTAGGGATGGTTCCTTTGATAAACTTTTAAAAACAGATATTGCTGCCATTGCGGATCTTTTGTTTGATGTTAAACTTCCCATGAAGCTCACAAAAGCACAGATGAAAAGTATACTTAAAGAAAAGTCGACTCCCTCTGAAGTTGCACCTGGGCCATCTATTTCCTCCAACGTTGTACCTGGGCCATCTACTTCCAATTTTGTGTAAAGATTGCTGATAGAAGGATATTATGTTATTTTGAACGTAACATTAGGAAGATGTATTTACTGCTTAAAACTAAAACCTTTCAAGACACACCGATTATAATATGTGTCAGCAGCACTGAAATTATTGTTCCATCTGGTTGGCTTATATATTTTTAATTGCAAAGTAGTTTTTTCCCTTCTTATATTTGAAAATGTTCAATTGTTCAGTTTTCTTATTTATTTTATGCCTCGTGTTAAGAAGAAAAATTGTATTCAAATACAGCTTCACTTTCAAGGACTACAGGTTTTTCTGGGCCATTTACTATAGTTCACAGTACAAAAAAAAAAGAAGCATAATGTACCTGACATAATCTAGGCTAGAGAATAGCAAATTTAACTGAATTTGAACTCCGCTTGTGGTAGAAAGTAAAGTTTTTCCTTTGAAGCCGCACTAGTTTAAATTAGTATTAAAATTATATGCAGGTGATGTTTTGTGATCGGGCTTTACAGAACCCAAGGTGAAACCCAAAAAAGTGGTTATTGTCTCACATGCTTGCAGTGATGTGAATCTATAGCCTATGTCTGACGACGAATGTTACAATCATAGGGAAAATCATGACTTGTCACCGATTTCGTGAGACTATCACCAAGTCATCTCAGTCAAAATCATTTCGCAGCAAGATTTGCAATGATTTTCCACGTTTAGAACATGCCCTAATTTCTACGAACTGATTGCGAATCAATGCTACTGTGATCAGTTGATCTTGCGAAAAAAACCCGTTGGGGTGCCGGGGGTTTCAGTATAAATAGTATCCCCACTTTCTGGAAATTTAGTGCTTTAAATTCCCACTGTCGCTGTCTCTCTCATTTGCTCTTTCTCGTTCCTGCTCTGTTCTATCAATCTGCTATACTATCGTCTTCTTCGCTAGACCAGTCTCCTACCTTTTTTCTTGAAAACTCTTCCGGGACAAGACTCCTTGTTTGTGTATGAGGTCTGTTGGATCAGCTTGGGAATATTGGACGCTTTCTGCCAGGTGGTCACTAGGGCTTCCTATGATGTTATTATTTAGCAATGTAGGCATTTTATATGTATGTGTTTAGTTGATAATTTATAATGATGATTGTATTCTATTTTCTTTTTGTAAACTGGGGTTCGATAAGTTGGGGTGAAGCCTCAGCCGTTCCCTGCGTGGGATGTCTTTATTGTAAAGTGACTGGCTGGTAGGAGGGCATTCAGTTTTCCCACTAGGGTTGTTTCAGCAGATCTTTTATGCGGATTGGGGGTTGTCCGGTCCTGATTTGGCTCGGAAGAGTCCGCTGGACCTAAAGCAACAATAATGTAATGTAATGTAATCTTGCGAACATGGCTAATAACTCTAAAGGGAATGTCTGTAAACTGCCGAGGACAATATCCATCTGAATCAGCTTAGGCTTCATCTGTCTAAATTATTTCTAGTTACTTTACCTACTTGTAAAAAAAATTATTTTATTTAAAAAAACAACTTGTTGATACATCTTAATACTCCCTTCTCCGGAGGACTTCGTCTTACCTTATTTTAACCTCTTTTATCTTAATCCATCTTATGTACTTCACCCGGGGTCTCTCTCCACCTGTTTTTACGTAGCCTTACTTAACGACTTTCGCATGGGATTTTATGTAACTCTTATGTCCTAGATGCTTTTATCTGCGTGAGTGTGGTGCTTGTATGGTCCTGCCCCCTCCCTCTAGATATGATTTACTGGTCAACTGGATTTTGTAATTTTCCACTGGGTTTTAACATTTGTGGTCCTGAAATTGTATCCATAACCATTACAAATTTTCTCCGTTTTGGATCCCCTCTTATCTTGAATTCTTAATTTGATAGTACTTACCCTTTACGCTCTATTTGTCCGAAGAAACGATGCGTCGGTGTGAAGTTGGTCGTCATCCCCTTTGCTGCTTATTCAACACGTACGTAGGCCAATGAGGTAATAATAATGACGAGTAAATATTTTTGTCTTAAAATACATTTTTTTGCTGAGTGAGCTAAGCTTGGTTTTTATGTTTGTGGATGGATGCTTGATGCCAGTGGTGTACACCTGGTCATGTTTATTGTTGTGAATTATCATTGTCATATGGATTGTAATTTGTTGTTCATTTTGCTGTGGCAACTGTGTGTGTGAAGTTGTGCTTCATGTTAATGTTTAAATTAATTATTGTGAAAATTGAAGTCCTCTTCTACTCTTACCTAATCTTTTATAAGTTTTAATAATAAATGTTCTGTGTGTGTGATATTTTTAATGTTTCAGTTTTACGGCACTGTTTTGGGTAATAAAATCATCCATTAAAAGCCGTGTTCAGCGTTGGGTACGTGAGAGGCAGCAAAAGTTCTATCAATCTGCTATACTATCGTCTTCTTCGCTAGCCCAGTCTCCTACCTTTTTCTTGAAAACTCTTCCGGGACAAGACTCCTTATTTGTGTATGAGGTCTGTTGGATCAGCTTGGGAATATTGGACGCTTTCTGCCAGGTGGTCACTAGGGCTTCCTTTGATATTATTTAGCAATGTAGGCATTTTATATGTATGTGTTTTGTTGATAATTTATAATGATGTTTGTATTCTATTTTGTTTTTGTAAACGGGGGTTCGATAAGTTGGGGTGAAGCCTCAGCTGTCCCCTGTGTGGGATGTCTTTATTGTAAAGTGACTGGCTGGTGGAGAGCTTTCGGTTTTACCACTAGGGTTGTTTCAGCAGATCTTTTATGCGGATCAGGGGTTGTCCGGTCCTGATTTGGCTCGGAAGAGTCCACCTAAAGCAATAATAATGTAATTTAATGTAATGTAATGTTTACACAAGTTTTGAGACTTTAAATTTAACTACTCTATACCTCATAAATTAATCAATTTGGATCATGTAAGCTTGTACGATTTATAATCAGCAAATTTCAATATTTTTTTAAATAACTTAGTTATTATTTTGTCTTGGGTCATTTGTATAACAAAGGTGAAATATAATTTATGAAATAAAAATGAATACAGGTCTATTACAATATCGTAGTATGAGTAATTATTGACGGAAAACATTGTGATGAACAGTGTGCGGCAATCGGATCATGCAGTATTCCAATATGGGTTTGTTTACCTGTACACTACCCCTTGGGGTCATGAGCAATCTTGCCACTGTAGATTGTTCTAACCTATAAAGGGAAAAGTGAAAGCCCTGTTGAAAACCTGTCTTTCCTTTGTAGGCATGACTGCTTCACTGCGGCAACAGTACCCCCGTTGGAGTGCCGGGGGTTTCAGTATAAATAGTATCCCCACTTTCTGGAAATTTAGTGCTTTAAATTCCCACTGTCGCTGTCTACCTCATTTGCTCTTTCCCATTCCTGATCTGTCCTATCACTCTGCTATACTATCTTCTTCTTCGCTAGATCAATGACCTACCTTTTTTCTTGAAAACTCTTCCTGGACAAGACTCATCGTTTGTGTACGAGGTCTGTTGGATCAGCTTGGGAGTGTTGGACGCTTTCTGCCGGGTGGTCACTAGGGCTTCCTATGATGTTATTATTTAGCACTATAGGCATTTTATATGTATGTGTTTTGTTGATGATTTATAATGATGTTTGTATTCTATTTTGTTTTTGTAACCGGGGGTTCGAGTAGTTGGGGTAAAGCCTCAGCGGTCCCCTGCGTGGGATGTCTTAAGTGACTGGCCGGTGGAGGGCATTCAATTTTCCAACTAGGGTTGTTTCGGCAGATCTTTTATGCGGATTGGGGGTTGTCCGGTCCTGATTTGGCTCGGAGGAGTCCGCTGGACCTAAAGCAACAATCAATCAATCAATCAATCAAAGCCTGTACACTCAGTATTCTATGAGAGTTCTTCGTCATCAACAAGAATTGGTAAAAAGCTAAACATTCTTTTTGTAACATTTTCTTTGGTAATATGAAACATACAGCTTTGTCGTTGAATTTATTCATCACAAGTCATGGTTTGATCTTCTATGGAGATGTGAATGCAGCTGCAAAAACAAAATATTGGTATGACTGACTGAAAATTTCAGGTAAAATACTGCTTCAGTGTTGCTGTACTCTCCCAATACTAGTTAGTATGAAGGGAAAGAAAATAAAAGTGTAAATTACTAAAAATACGTAAATAACTGATATTTATGAAAAAACTATAAATAACTTTAAATACATTAAAGGATTCATTGATTAGTTTATTTCATGTATTTATTTCTTCTTATATTCCCTTGTTATTTATTACTTGCATACACATTGAAAAGATCTGTGTAATAATGTTGACAAATTACATAGAAATTTTCGTAATAACTTGTTTTATTTGTAATTTAAAGCTAATAAACGAAAGCAGTGTACAGTTAGTGTATATTTGTATTTCCTCATCCGCTCAAGAAAAGGTGAACAGAGAGTGAAAGTACATAAATAAAAAAAAAAAAGTACGTATATAGTGTTATTCTTTGATGTGATGACACTTTTGTCATCCATTCTTTTTGCATTCGCTGTCTCCGTTTCTTTTTGTTTGTCTGTCTCTCTTTTTTTCATGTTTTCCATTTTATTAATACTTTCTCTTTCCCTCTGTTGTGATTACCTTGCTCACATTCATCATAATATTAACTGGAACTTGAGCAGCTCTTAAACTGGAAAATGGCTATATAAGAACAATTCATATAAGTCGTACTGATGAAAACTGACACAACCAACACCATACTAGTGTTTTTTACGACATGTATCTTGACATGACTTTTATATTATTCTACCATACTAGTGTTTTTTACGACATGTATCTTGACATGACTTTTATATTATTCTATCTTATCCTGGATCATTATAATTACCATGTAATATGCGGAATTACTACAAAATAAATAAATAATTAAACAACAAAGCGAAACAAACAAAACACAGATGCTCCCACAATCTCCTGTCACAACGGCCTACACAAATATTTATTAATTCTACCATACTAGTGTTTTTTACGACATGTATCTTGACATGACTTTTATATTATTCTATCTTATCCTGGATCATTATAATTACCATGTAATATGCGGAATTACTACAAAATAAATAAATAATTAAACAACAAAGCGAAACAAACAAAACACAGATGCTCCCACAATCTCCTGTCACAACGGCCTACACAAATATTAATTAAGGGGGAAACGGTGGTAGAGAGGGTGGGGATTAATTACACACACAAAGGTCTCAAAAGGAATAAACAACAACAAAAGTCTTTTATAGCACAGCTGAATGCTTAGTGACATCGTAGTTGATCTTGTCACGCATGGACCTACCTTGGTTTGAACTGCAACTGTGTAGATAGATCTATGCTCTAGTGCAGATTTTATTTTTCATTCATCGTCATCATTTTTAGTGCAACCCTAAAATAGCAATGGAAGCGGCGTTTGCACGTTTGCTATATTTCAATATGTTTCTTGTAATTAAGCTCTTGCCACAAAAAAATCTTGGCATCCATCCCAAAAGCGAAAGTTGCACGCTTGAAATCGTTCTTGAGAACCGACGGACATTGACAGTTTAAACCGAAACTCGTTTACGGAAGTTATAGTTTCGGTAAACAAAGGTCATTTCCGTGAAGCGATTGTGAAAAAGGTCATTTTTTTGACAATTTTATCGAAATGTAACGGGTTTCAAAATAGACAGAGCATCGTTCTTATTTTGTTTGTTTGCGTGAATCACTGCTGAAATGAATGAGTTGCCTTCTTTGGGAAGAACTCTTCGAGTTTGTTTATATAAATTTGAAAACTGCGATGACCCGCCAGTTCCGCTTGCTTCTGTTTGGGACCTTGTATTATAGTTACCAAAGGGAGACGCGTCATAGGCGCTCGCGTGTCCAGATACAAGCGCCTGTGCTCCTACTCCAGTTGTTACCGGTTTCGTTGCCCATGCAGGACTGCACACTTCGATGCTTCACCTCCATGCCTGAGTAGATCATGAAGCGATCGGCCTTCTCAGCCGCTGCCTGAATGTCTTCATCATCTGGTAATCGATGCTGCCAAAGGCATCTTTGATATCAATGAAGGAGACATACATTTTGGGGGGACATGTGGAGGAAGTCTGTGATGTCAGCCTTTAGGGTAAAAACGTGCTCCTGTCATTGCCAACATTGCCAAGCATGGACCCCTTTTGACGACTGGACAGCCTGTCCGTCTCCACGATCCAAGGCATCATTCTCTGTAGGATCGACTTCATGTAGAGCTTGTAGCTAGTGCAAAGGAGAGAGATTGGCCGCTAGACTTCAATGTTGCTGGGATCTCCATTCTTCTTAGGCACCAGGGCGATTATGGAGTACTTACAGTCAGAAGGTGCACGCATGTTGTTAGCGCAAACGTTCATGATCGCCGTAAACGGGGGGAAGGATGGGGGGTGGGAGGGTGAGGGGTAGAGAGCGGTATGTGGGGGTGGATGGGTAGGGGGTGCGAGTGTTTATTTACATCGCTTCACGTGGTCGTAGGTAACCCCGAAACCAGGCGAGAGGCCAGCAGGCAGCGAGAAAATACTCATGTGGTGCAATATGCTGACGACATAGCAATGTGGATATATGTTAAAGTAAGAAAGCTTACAAATAAAATAATTACTACTTATGTAAAAAAAAAATATCAAACTGAACTAAATAATTTGTCTACATATATGACAGAAAATGGTCTTGAATTATCAAGGGAGAAAACTAGTTTAATGTTATTTAACAACGGAGAAAATACCAAATATTTACCAGAATTAAAACTCGACAACCAAATGCTTGCTTATAAACAAATTATAACATTTTTGGGTGTCTGTTTTAAACCAAAATTAAGTTGGAGATGTCATATAGAATATTTAATCAATGAAGCAAGACAAAGATTACATTTATAAAAAATAATAAATGTAGATCTACAAGCTTGGAGTCAGGATACGAAGACTTTATTACATCTAGAAACTTCTCTAGTTCGATCAAAATTGATATATGGGCAAGAGGTGTATTTTTCAGCGCCAAAAGTACTCTTAAATAAATTGCAGAGTATAGATAGTACAGCAATAAAATTGGCTCTTTCATGGCGTACCAGTGCATACGAATACGCAACGTTGGTATAATGAAGCTGGCAAACTTTCTTTATCAGATCGACGTAAATTAGCGGCTTCAAAATATGTTCTTAGTAGTTTATGTATTGACAATTCTGTAACAGATGAAGTGTTATTGTCTTCAAAAACGAAATCCCTAAAAGATCAAAATGTATTCCATACATTCAGACTATTCATGATTATACAGAAGAAGTGATGATAAATTGTGGTTTTAGTATTTGTAACGTACAATCGGTTCCTGTTTTACCCAAAATACCCCCTTGGGAACACTTACGGGTTCATTTCGATATAGATTACACAGAATTACATAAAAATGAAGAAATACATATGTTAGCTAATAGTGTTAAGGAACGTTTAAATTCTATTTACTTCAATAAATTAAAAATGTATACAGATGGTTTATTATTTGAAACTTCTGATGCCGGTTCTGCATATGTTATTTCAGATCTTAATATTGCAAAGTCTTTTTACTTAGGTGGAAAATTTTCAATCTTTACTGCAGAATTGTATGCTATTATTATGGCTTTCAATTGTGTTCTTACATTAATATTAGATTTGTTTGGCATAGTGATATGTGTAGACTCAAAATCTGTTTTGTACGCGCTACAAACTTGGAATTGTTCACTTAGAAGATAAATGATTTTTAAAATCAAATAACTTTTACACTGTTTATTAACTAAAAATGTTACATTTGATTTTCTGTGGGTTCTCTCTCATTGTGGGATAAAGGGTAATGAATTAGCAGATACACTAGCTAAAGATGGTGCAAGTAAGCCTCCTGAAGTTAATCATAACGTGAGCCTCTCCTACTATGAATTAATATCAATAGTAGACAATTATTTTCTTTAAAATGTACACCATAATATTTTGTCTAGCTCCAAACATTTGACAAAAATTGTCTACAAGTTAAAATTAAATTCATGGAAAACTAAATTTTCTAAAGACGTTAAATGTGTATGCTCAAATGCTCAACCTGTAGAACATTTGATATTACATTGCCCATGTCTGAACAAATTATATACAGAAAATAATATTAATACTGTTATCACACAGTATAATGATGTAAAAAAAAAATTAGCTGATAATGAATTGATGCTGACAATCGCATCTATTATATCGTGTACACAGATAGAAAAAGTGTTATAATTATTTTATTCGATGTAGTTTAGATGTTAACATGATGGTGTTCCAATGTTAGGTTACATTGTTTAATCAATATAAGTTCTTAGGGGTTTGTTGTTGCTGTTGTATTCTTTTTCTTCATTTATTTTTTCTTTTTATTATAATTATTTATGATTTATTTATTTATTTATTTATTTGTATTTCTTTTTCCCATATTATTATTTATATTATTATTTTGTTTCTTTGTTTTATAGTCTATAACCACATAATTTGCGAACAGACTTTAAATAAACTGATTGAATTGAAAGCGAGTCAATAATAGTTGTGACCTCTTTCACGGTGAACGTTACAGGCTTTGGAATCCATTGAGGAGGGGGAGATGATTTTGTCTCGCCATGGTGGTGGTAGTGTGTCAACGAGAACTCTCTGATGGCGTGTGTGGACATGTTCGAACACACCGTCTCTAATGATGCTGCAGCGAGTGGAAGAAGGTTTCTTGCTGTCGTTATTAATGAGGTTTACAGCTTTACTCTGTTTCTCTTGCCCAAAACGAGTCAACTCCCCTTTTCCGATAATGGGAACTTCCTGCTGACGTCGGGGCACTCCAGCGACACAGCGACTGGCTGAAAGGCAGGGACAGACTTCGTCAAGAATGACAGACAACGTATAATCTATTTCTGTAATGTAGGCCTCATACTTGCTGTCACAGCAAGCTAGTAGACTCTCTGGCACAGCAACAGGGAAGGAGCGAACTACAGGTGGGCGCGTTCTGATTCCCGATTATTTCAAAACATTTTCAAATATTATCTGGAAACACGAATTGGGAAAAAGAGTAGGAACAAAAAAGAAAGAAAACAAATCCGAAAGAAAGAAATTAACAAGAGCTCCCATGACCCTAACGGGTGCAAAGTTCCTTCGCTTGCACTTTGAGCCTGGGGTTATTTAAGAGTTCATCTGTTACGTTCGGGGTTCGAGTCCAGGAAGCATAGAGTGTGTTTATTACGTTGTTGCACCCAATGCTTTCTTGTAAACCTCATTTACAAACATGACGTCACCACGATGACGTCACTTGATATACATAAGTTTTGTTTTAGGTTTAAGGCATTTGTATACTGTAATTACATACGAAGTTTTAAGGAAATTAAAAAAAAAAAACTAAATTGATGGCGTTACTCGAAGTTTGATTTTATGTTGAAGGCATCTGTAAATTCTAAGTATGTTGTTGCAACCTATAATGTTTTTTGTAAACTACTATTTTAAAAAAAAAGTTTCAAATAACGTCACCACGATGACGTCACTCGATATAGGTAAGTTTTGCTTTAGGGTCAAGGCATCTGTACACTCTAATTACATACGAAGTTTAAAAGTTGATTTTCCAGAAAGAAAGAAAGAAAGAAAGAAAGAAAGAAAGAAAGAAAGAAAGAAAGAAAGAAAGAAAGAAAGAAGTCCACTACAAAGTTTGACGTCACTATGATATCGTCACTCGATTTGCTTACATTTGGTTGAAGGCATCTGCGATGTCCTAAGTACATAGCAAGTTTGAACCAAATCCAGTAGTTTGGCAGAAACTGCGTTTAGAAAAGAAGAAAAAAAAAAGATGACTTTACCGGATATGCATACATTTGTGTCGGTTGGTATGCGTCTTTATGTTGTATAACTATATAACAAGTTTCAAAGAAATCCGCTCAGTAGTTTCAGAGAAAAGTGCGCATGGACAGCTCGGGAATTAATTACGTCCTTTCAACTTCGTTTATATTTTTCGTTTGCTTTGAGCTTTTTTAAAATTCCCTATCCCGACTGGTAACCATTTTGTTGCAACGTACATTTTCCGTGATGGCATTTCGATCCTTCGCTGATCCCAGCCTGTTGAGAGACCCGTCGTGCCTCATTCTATCGTTCTGAATGCATCTCTAGGGTTTTCCTGTTCTGACATGTTCGTACAAGACAAACAGCCCTATTATCAGTGAGGAAAAAACCTCCCGAAATTCCTTTTGCCTCTTTTATCTCTGCATCAGATAACGTCGGATGAAGCCAATAGCCCATTTGACCTGGATTCTTCCCAGCTTGTACAAGGCCCACAAGTCAACCTTTGGTGGCTCTGAATAGTGCAAACGTTATTTCCGTTTCCCGACAAGTTTTTCACCATTTTACTTCTGAGTCCAGATTATTTGTGACTTTCTGCAAAAGTCGTTGTGCATAAAAGCTTAAAGTAATTAAAATCATTGTCTTTCCTTGCTTGTTCATCTTGTTTTGTTTACAGTCCACAATATTAATTTTAATCTTAACTGATTTGCAGACCCAAGCACGCATGGATATATTAAATCCTGTAAACTGGTTTAACCTCCGAAACAGCATGAATAAATTGTTCTCGTTTTTCTAAAGCTTTTTGGTGGGAAGAAAATGGTGTAGTTCCTTTTTGTGTGGAACAAGAAGACAATTATAATTAAGTGTTTAAATGGCGTGAGATTTCCTTCGCATGTTTACGCTATCTTTTATTTTCCCGCGAAGGACGTGATTGCTATCGAGTTAGAACAAGGGAGGCAAAAATAAGTGTTAGGAAGTTGTATCGATTAAAGTGATGGGGAAAAATTAGTTTAATGATAGCAACTGAGACATATTCCTTATTAGATCCTAGATCATAGGCTTTATACATATTTTTTATACCAATTCTCTAAGAAAAGTTAGACTCTTCCCAACTAGTTCTTTTCTATCCTTCCCTTAGTTACCCAGGATAGCATTTAATAAGAATTATGTACGTCTACGATGCTGTTATTAAACTCCATTTCTATCGCTTTAGGCAAGGCAACTGCTTTCTAAACATTTGTAGTCATCTTTTAGCGCGAATTAGACGTTTTAATAATATCTTTGGCGCATTTTTACTGCTGCTGCTGATGATGATGATGACATTAAAAGAATAATAACGAAGAGAAGAATAATAACATAGAAGAAGAAGAAGAAGAAGAAGAAGAAGAAGAAGAAGAAGAAGAAGAAGAAGAAGAAGAAGAAGAAGAAAAAATAATAACAGTAATAAAGTTCCAACAAATAATTATTTTGGCTTGTAAATTATGTTGTTATTAAAGTTTGCAGCTTTTTTAACAGTTGACGTGTAGTATTTTACAGCCATGTACGCTGAGAGCAGAAAGAGAAGACACTTTTTTACGATTACGCAACTTATTTGTTAAAACAACACTGAAGAATTTGTCTTGCAGACAGCAACAAGAATAAACACAAATTTAAGGAGTAGAAAATAAACAGGCAAATGTGCAAGGCAATTAAAAAAGCTAAATTCTTTCTGGACCGCATACACCTAACATAGCTGATCACAAGTGTATGCATAAACCTCGAATCCAAAGAATCATTAAGTACTGATCTTAAGAAAATATGTGTACTTTAACGTTGTTTTTTTCTTTTGGTACCTGAGATCGTGTTAGAAAACAGCGTGTGGTATTCTATTTCAAGAAGGCCTTTGAAATCTCAGAATATTCGAAACCGTAAAAGAAATGAAGAAATAGCAAAGATTCTGTAGTTTTGGAAGCTGTATTTAGGCCTACGATAAAAGAGAAAATGGAATGAAGAATGTTGGGATGTTTCTTTCTTTCTTTTAATTTTTTTTACCTGGGGCCACATTCTACTGGTGAGAATTGTGCAAGTGTGATCGTTTGTATGTTTGTTTCTTTTAAACGTCTATTCACCGAAGTGATTTTAGACTGCATTGTGTGACCATTTTCTATGTCAGCCAAAGTCCTTTTTTGATTGATTAATCTTTTTTTTATATAATCAAACATATCCGAACTCGCGGGATGTTCCAAAACCCTTCAATTTTAGTCCATAACGATGTTCTTTAAACTGTTAAATTATTTTGTGAGAAGCTAGGTGGATGTTTGTCAAACATAACGTTTGAGCACGTTTTTGATTATAATGACATCAATTTTTTAAAAAAATTACAAAGACCCTTTTTTAGGGCTTAATAAATTTAAATATATACATACACACACCTATCGCAATACAATTAAGAAATAATTACATATTCTCTGCCTCTCTGTCTCTGTTTCCGTAATCTCTGTGTACGTGTGTCTGTCTGTGTGTCTGTCTGTCTTGTTCTGTCTGTCTCTGTCGATTTGTCTATGTATCTGAGTCTCTGTTTGTCCCTGTGTCTGTGTCTCTGTCTGTCTCTTTCTTTGTCTGGCTCTGTCTGTCTGTCTGTCTGCCTCTCTCTCCCCGCCCAACCCAACCCCTCCGGCTCCGCTCCTCTCCCCCATTCTCTCTCACAGAAAGATTCGATTCGAATGTCGGGTCTGCCTTCTTCTCTATCTCTGGTCTTGTTGTTCTCTAACAAACAACATCAACACCGTTTTTTACTTGCACGTAGTCAGGGATTTCTTTCGCTCAGAGATCATTTCTTTCTAACACACAAATGGCTCCCAAGAGCTAGCCCAGGATTGTGACTCCTAAAGAAACTTAAAACACGCAGGCACCATTACACAAAAGGATTTAATGGTATCTTATGGTAAGCCTGAAGCCCCTTAAGTGCTGGACTTCTTTTTTTAGACTGCTTCTGCGTGTACCTTTTTTTTAAAGCGAGCCTTACGCTACAGCACAATAGGTTCATATTTTGAAGTGGCTACAGCACAGAAGAGATGCTCAGAATAGTGATTGAAATAAAAGTAGTTTTTTTTCTTCTTCTTCTTCTTCTTCTTCTTCTTCTTCTTCTTCTTCTTCTTCTTCTTCTTCTTCTTCTTCTTCTTGGCCTGTTTTGATATGCCTATCATCAAGGCAACAACAAATTGTCCAAAGTAGTTGTTGGTGCATCCGGCAGTGCTAAAGTAGACGTTGATTACACTAGAGAAGTCTATTGGCATGCCAAATACCTCTCCCCCCCCCCCCCCCTTAAGATATGGAATGGTTCGTAGATATAGCTGGATGACTTACTGGAAACAGAGTGGGATTTGTGACCAGGAGAAAAGGGGTCGGGGGTTTGATGATCCCTCAGGCGGGGTTGTATGAACATCAATGGTCACTGGCCTGCATTGGATGCTAACTGTTATAGACTAGGTTTTCCAATGTAATGCGGCTAATGGTTACTATCTCCTATTGTTACAGAGTATACTTATAATATGTTATGGTGTTCTTGTTAATAACGCATATGGTTACGATGTGCTACGGCTGAATATTTGTATAACGTGCTGTTGTATTTTTGTTAGTGAAAGTTACTATACTGTCTCTCCTATTATTTATTTATTTATTTTTTATTGTGACCTTGTTGTAGTCGTAATTTAAGTCATCATCATTATAATGTTTGTCGTTATTACCATCATCCTCATCCTCATCATCATGAACAATATATCATGGTACGTCTGACTGGGGGGGGGGGATGGGGGGGGATTGGAGGAGGGGGCTTTCAGAAATTTTGTCATCAGATCACAGATGTGCAAATCTTATGACATGCATTTTATATTTTAATTCTCAACGAAAGTACAAGTACAAGTCAAGGGAAGCGCGGTGGCCGAGTGGTTAGAGCGTTGGCTTGCGGATCTAAATATCCAGAGTTTGAGCCCAGGCCGGGGCATTTTGTTGTATCCTTGAGAAAGACACTTTACTACCGTTTCCTACTCCTTCGGATGAGAGTATAAACCGAGGTCTAGTCTGTGTCGCATGCATTCCATCATAACGGACTTTAAAGATCCTGACGCTCATGTCCTAGACGGGTGCGTGCCGGTGACAAAAACGCACCTAGCATGTACCTTGGGTAAAGCACTTCACTTGGGGCTGCTGTACTTTTGAAAATGAAAAGTGCCAGAATTTCACCTCGGTGATTATAAAGTTCTTTAAAAAAAAAAAAAAGCCAAGCCAAGAAATATTTATTCACCCCTTACCCCCCTCACCCTCCGCCTAAAAAAAAGTGAAAATTTGGCATGTCCCTTTGTAATATACAAATAATAATAACATGCATCCCACCCCCCTCCACACCCCCCCACATACACACACACACACACACACACATATATATATATATATATATATATATATATATATATATATATATATATATATATATATATATATATATATATATATATATATATATATATATATATATATATATATATATATATGAAATTGTTATTTTAACGACTAAATAAATCAACACATTTTTATTTTAAATCCTTGGTCGGGCTCTTGTGTAAAGGCTTGGTGGTGTGTGTGTGTGTGTGTGTGTGCGTGTGTATATGTGTATGCGAGCGCGTGGGAAAGCGCGATCGCGCGCGTGTTTGTGTTTTTGTTCGTACATGTGTGTGTTTATCCATGTTTGTCTGTGTGTGTGAGAGCGCGGGCGCGCGCGCGTGTGTGTGTGTGGTGTGTGTGTGTGAGAGAGCACGCGCGTGTGCGTGTGTGTGTGTGTGTGTGGTGTGTGTGTGTGTGTGTGTGGTGTGTTTTAAATGGCCTTCGTTCTATATTCTCTCCACATTTATCTGTTTCCTGTTTATTTTCTCGCGATTCTATTTTTTTAACCTCCTACCACCACCATCCCATTTTGTTGTCTTCCACCCACCTCACCCCTCTTGTTATGCCTTTGAATACATTTAAAATGGACACTAAAACCAACATTAACTGATAGGTGTTTAGAAAAGTCAACTTTTATTTTGAACAATTTGTTAGGATTATCGTTTAAAAATAAATATAAGTAGACGTTTGAGCCACATTTTTCTTTACAATTTGGAATTGCGCTATATAAAATAAATTATTATAATTTATGGTTCGGTACCGTGTTATTGTGCTTCTCTAGCTTTTTCTTCCCATTAATTTGCTTTTTTGCTATAATCACGTCTTTATCCGTTGTTTAATGTTTCCAAAGGGACCACGTCCCTGCAATACCCTTGGCTACATTATAAATACAAACACGACAACTTCGTTTTCTCTGGGAGAAATTTTTTGTTTTTAGTTATCTAGAGTTTCTGGGCGGACATGTCGTCTCAGAACATTATGAAAGCTACCCCGAGCTGCAAGATTTTCTTCGGGTAAGAGTGGTGGTGGTTGCCTGGCAGAGCAAGGCCGAACTAGCGGAGCTAGCTAGGATTGCAACTGAAATCAACCTTTTGGTTGATCCAGAAGGTTTGATGGAGGACAGAGCAGAAATTGCCGGCGAGGAATTCTGTTCGTTCGCAAAGAGTGAACCTTAGACAACTCTGGCGCAACATGCTGGCAAGCCGGCCGAAGTTGTTTCCCTTGGTATTTCCGAGCATGGTTTATTCTCTTCAAACATTTTTTACGCTTGTTTATGAGTTTGTGGCTTTAGATAATAATAAAACAAAGTATACAAGGATAATGTCTGTGTCTGAGTTTGTATCCTGCTAGTTTTTTTAATATTCTACTACTACTACTACTACTACTACTACTACTACTACTACTACTACTACTACTACTACTACTACTACTACTACTACTACTACTACTACTACTACTTACTACTACTACTACTACTACTTACTACTACTACTACTACTACTTACTACTACTACTACTTACTACTAGAATAATAGATTTATTTCTTCAAGTTTTTTTTCACGGTCCAATAAAACAATTTGATTTTATTGCAATTCTACCCTTTACTACATTCCTTCCTTTTTTGTTAATGTAGTTCTTTAATTCTTTTTTACCTCTACTTTTTATTTTTGTTCTTGTTCTTGATGTTCTTCCTTCCTTCCTTCCTTCTTTCCGTTCTTCTTCTTCTTTTTCTTCATTTTCTCCTCCTCCTCATCCTCCTTCTTCTTCTTCTTCTTCTTCTTCTTCTTCTTCTTCTTCTTCTTCTTCTTCTTCTTCTTCTTCTTCTTCTTCTTCTTCTTACCCCTTGGGGTCATGAGCAATCTTGCCACTGTAGATTGTTCAAACCTATAAAGGGAACAGTGAAAGCCACAGTTGAAAACCTGTCTTTCCTTTAAAACTGTGAAAGCCACAGTTGAAAACCTGTCTTTCCTATATATGTGGCCAAGTGGGCTAAGGAGGGACTAACTTGCCTTGTCCACAGGCCAGAAACCAATGGCGCCTGACAGGTGTGGGTTCGATCCTGCATCGGGGCGTTATGTTTCTCCGAATATTATTTACTTTCGACTCGGGCAACGTCTCGGGGGTTTTCTCCGGGTACTCCGGTTTGCTCCCCCAGTAAAATTTCAAAACATTTAAAAAAATTTAAAGAATTTCTAAATTTGAAAAATCACAACTAATGTTAGGTAGGTTGGGTTTGGGCGCGCCACAGGCTGCGACTACGCCTTCCACAGGGGAGGCGGCCCAGAATTTCCCGATAAAAAGGGACAATAAAGCATTAAAATCTAAAATCTTAAAATCTAAAAAAATCTAAGACAGATTCACTGCGGCAACAGTACCCCCGTTGGAGTGCCGGGGTTTTTCAGTATAAATAGTATCCCCACTTTATGGAAATTTAGTGCTTTAAATTCCCACTGTCGCTGTCTTCCTCATTTACTCTTTCCTATTCCTGCTCTGTCCTTCACTCTGCTATACTATCTTCTTCTTCGCTAGATCAATGACCTACCTTTTTTCTTGAAAACTCTTCCTGGACAAGACTCCTTGTTTGTGTATGAGGTCTGTTGGATCAGCTTGGGAGTGTTGGACGCTTTCTGCCGGGTGGTCACTAGGGCTTCCTATGATTGTACTATTTAGCACTATAGGCATTTTATATGTATGTGTTTCGTTGATGATTTGTAATGATGTTTGTATTCTATTTTGTTTTTGTAACCGGGGTGTTCGCGTAGTTGAGGTCAACCCTCAGCCGTCCCCCGCGTGGGATGTCTTTATTGTAAAGTGACTGGCCGGTGGAGGGCATTCAATTTTCCCACTAGGGTTGTTTCGGCAGATCTTTTATGCGGATTGGGGGTTGTCCGGTCCTGATTTGGCTCGGAGGAGTCCGCTGGACCTAAAGCAAGAATCAATCAATCAATCAATCAATTCTTCTTCTTCTTCTTCTTCTTCTTCTTCTTCTTCTTCTTCTTCTTCTTCTTCTTCTTCTTCTTCTTCTTCCTCTTCTTCTCCTCCTCCTCCTCCTCCTCCTCCTCCTCCTTCTTCTTCTTCTTCTTCTTCTTCTTCTTCTTCTTCTTCTTCTTCTTCTTCTTCTTCTTCTTCTTCTTCTTCTTCTTCTTCTTCTTCTTCTTCTCCTTCTCGTCGTTTTTGTTCTTGGTTCTTGTTCATCGCCTTGTTGTTGTTGCCGTCATCGTCTTTGTTGTGGTAGTTGGTGGTCTTCCTCTTGTTCTTCTTGTTCTTCTTGTTCTTGTTCTTGTTCTTGTTCTTCTTGTTCTTCTTCTTCTTCTTCTTCTTCTTCTCATCGTTTTTGTTCTTGGTTCTTGTTCTTCGCCTTGTTGTTGTTGCCGTCATCGTCTTTGTTGTGGTAGTTGGTGGTCTTCCTCTTGTTTTTGTTCTTCAATTCAATTCAATATTTTAATTTCACGTCTGTTCACAACAATGTGATTTTAGACAACAAAAAAGTATGAAAATAAAATAAAATAAAATAATGTATTAAGTGAATTAAAAGAATAAATAAAATTAAAAAATTAAAAACAAATAATAATAACAATATAATTATAACTAATAATTTAATTTAATTTAATCAAAATTAACAATAACATATCAACGTTCTTCAAAATTATAATATCTTATATAAGTCTGTTTTCATAATGATACCAGCAATGTCACATATTTCTGTACCATATAAAATGGTTTTAGTGTCATCCTGTGCTGATAATAGAATTCCCTGTTGTTTGTATAGTGGTGTTAAAACAGTACATTCAAACAGTAAATGATTTAAAGAGACGATCCCTTTACATATACAATTCATATTTTTCAAATACTTTGTATTCCACGAATTCAATCGTAGTTTGTATATCAATCTTGAAATTGCTTTTGAACAACATATAATATTTACTTTAGGAATTGTCATGTAAAAGAGCCGTTCAACTAAAGAATAGTATTCAAACTGACCTATTTTCAAATCACAATTCAAAATCGTATTGCCACTTTTCATTGCTCCCTTTTTGGCTATGTCTTACATTTCATTACCATATATACCAAAATGTGATGGAACCCAACAAAATGTAATTCCAATACCCCTCGTAGGTATACAATGAATTAAATACCTGATGTCAAATACTATGTCGGTTCTCTTTTTACATTTCCAATTTCGTAAAGCATACAGCACCGATTTGGAATCAACACAAATTAAAATATTAAATATTTCATGAGGAATGTTAATTATACAATATAACACCATAAGTATTGCGTACAAGTCACATGTAAATATTGAAAATCCGTGACCAAGATAGTAAGATTTTTGAATATTCAAATGCGGTATAATAAATCCTGACCCACATTCTGATGATTCCAGAACACTTCCATCAGTGTATACTTTTAAATGATTAGGGTAATTATTATATATATGTTCTGTTACTTCACATTTGAGAATATTTGTATCTTCATTTTTCTTTAAATCAGTATACTCCATGTCAAAATTTGCATTTAAATGTTCCCATGGGGGAAATCGTGGAATAATTGGTACTATAGGAACTACTGTAATATCAATATTGCATAATTCCAGATCTTTTGTGTAGTCTTTAATTGTTTTTATATAAGGAATGGATTGAGCTCTTTTTGGGTAATCCACACTGGATAGATTTAAAATTTCATCTTTAACAGTTTTCTACTGATAAACTTCTAATTACATATTTTGACGTTGCTAATTTACGCTGCTCAGAAAAAGACAAAATACCTGCTTCTTCTTTTTTTTTGTTCTTCTTGTTCTTCTTGTTCTTGTTCTTGTTCTTGTTCTTGTTCTTGTTCTTGTTCTTGTTCTTCTTGTTCTTCTTGTTCTTGTTCTTCTTCTTCTTCTTCTTCTTCTTCTTCTTCTTCTTCTTCTTCTTCTTCTTCTTCTTCTTCTTCTTCTTTCATCCTTCCTTCTTTAATTCCTTGTGATGTGTCCATTCGTCTTTTTTTTTCGAATCGTGTATGATTTTTATACATCGCATATATGGCTATTATTCACTCTTGCTTTTCAACAGCTCATTTGGTTTCTTTCTTTTATTTCTTTCATCTTCCTCTTATTTATTTTCTCTATCTCTTCCTTCTATTTTGTCTTTATTTCCGGTCATGATTTCTTTTCTAATTGTTTAATAATTTTAAATGGCGCATATGGGCCTAATTTCTTTTGTTTCACGAGAAGTATAATTTTTTCTTTAATTCATTTTTCTTTCTTTCTTTCTTTCTTTCTTTCTTTCTTTCTTTCTTTCTTTCTTACTTACTTTCTGTTCTTGTTATTTTCGGTCTTTTTTTTCCATTTCTTTTATTTCTTTTCTTCTGTGTGTTTGTCATCTATCTATCTATCTATCTATCTATCTATCTATCTATCTATCTATCTATCTATCTATCTATCTATCTATCTATCTATCTATCTATCTGTCTGTCTGTCTGTCTGTCTGTCTGTCTGTCTGTCTGTCTGTCTGTCTGTCTGTCTGTCTGTCTGTCTGTCTGTCTGTCTGTCTGTCTGTCTGTCTGTCTATCTATCTATCTATCTATCTATCTATCTATCTATCTATCTATCTATCTATCTATCTATCTATCTATCTCCGGTCCTGATTTGGCTCGGAAGAGTCCGCTGGACCTAAAGCAACAATAAATCAATCTATCTATCTATCTATCTATCTATCTATCTATCTATCTATCTATCTATCTATCTATCTATCTATCTATCTATCTATCTATCTATCTATCTATCTATCTATCTATCTATCTATCTATCTATCTATCTATCTATCTATCTATCTATCTATCTATCTATCTATCTATCTATCTATCTATCTATCTATCTATCTATCTATCTATCTATCTATCTATCTATCTATCTATCTATCTATCTATCTATCTATCTATCTATCTATCTATCTATCTATCTATCTATCTTTCTTTCTTTTTTTCTTTTCTGTCGCTTTGTCTTCTTTTTTTGTCTGTCCGTCTGCTTCCTGTTTTTCTTTTCTGTCTCCTTTTCTTTCTTTCTTTCTTTCTTTCTTTCTTTCTTTCTTTCTTTCTTTCTTTCTTTCTTTCTTTCTTTCTTTCTTTCTTTTTTTCTTTCTTTCGTTCTTTCTTTCTTTCTTTCTTTCTTTCTTTTTTCTTTTTTGTCTGTCTTCTTTCTTTATGTTCTATCTTTCTATTTATTTTCTTTCTTGTTTGTCTGTCAGTTTGTCGTCTTTTTTCTTGTCTGATTGTTTTTCGTTCTTTGTTGGGTTTGTGTGTGAAGTTTTTGTGTATGTATGTGTGTGTTTGTGTGTGTGTGTGTGTGTGTGTGTGTTTGTATGTGCGTGTGTATCCGTCTGTTGTTGTTTCATCCGGTTGTCTCTAAATAAAATAAATAAATATATGTATGCCTGTATCTCATTTGTGGTATTTCGATAAAATACAAGGAAATTCTTTGAAACAGTTGGGAATTACAGTATATTGAGCCAAAGTGTCGGTCTGTCGGTCAGTTTGTTTGTCTGTCGGTCTGTCTGAGCGTTTAGCACGCCATATATCAAGAACAAATGATCGGATTGTGACCATTGGCCATGGAAACATTACTCAGGTTAGTAGTCAGCCTGAGATGCCTTCATACTTTTTGTCTTGCAATGACCAATGTCGTTGAGACCAATGTGTTACTTAAACACGTTTTGTTCTACATCTTAAAAACGGCTAAACCGGGTTTGTTTATTTTTAATATACAGGTATTTTAACTCATGTCGAAATATTCAGTTTCTCTGTCCGGTTGTCGATCGGTTGGTTGGTTGGTTCGTCGCTCCAAACTGTTTTTGTTTAACAACACTTTTTTTCGCCTTTTCTTTAAGAATAACTGCCCTGAATTTGATTTTATAAAGTTACTATGCAGATACTTTATTTACTGCGATACTTTTTCTACTGCTAAACATGTTAGATTATTGATATGTGCACTTTCACCAAGCCAGTGATCGGTGTGGTTCATCATTTTCTAGAAACGTTTTGCGAGATGTATCTCAAAACTGGTTGAACTGATTTTTATAATATTTGTTTGCAGATAGTTCAGACAGTGGCTAATTGAATCATTCTATGTTTTACATTTACTTCGTTAGGCACAGTACCGCCAAGAAAATTAACACTCTTTAAAATTCTATTGTTCAACAATGTATGTGAGTGGAATTCTATTTGAATGGCTTGCCATCCATCTTGTGTCATTTGCTCCTATTGTAACATCAGAAATGTTGACGACAAACATGTGGTAATTCAGCACAGAGATAAACAGATAGTATTGAATAAAACCTGACGTGAATTTACCAGCCCTCTAAAGGAACGTTTGCATATGTTAAATTAACCTCCTTGAGACGTTCACTCCGAAGACAATCCAGCGGACCTCGCTAAACAAGAATGTTAGTTAGCTTACGCGACCATCTGACCAGGGTCTCTTGACCGCTAAAGTAGCCATGCGACTCATATCTCTTTTAGATCTACCCTGCGTTCAGTCCCTGACACTCGTGGTTGAGACGTAACCAATAGGGGCTCAAAACCAGGACAGGAGAGCAAAATTTCCAAAAGAAGATGCATGTGATCGCGAAAGCGAAATTATTAGCCACGAGAATTAAATAATTAGCCAGAGATGAGGTAGAGACCCCTGCATATCCCCGTATACGGCGCGTTAGCCAGTCAGTCGAATACGAAGTGTGGAGCCATGAGGGTCAAAAAAGGAGCAAACTGAAGTGAACGATTATCCTCAGCTATTACGAACAGAGGGATAGACTAGAGACGGTTTCACGATTCCCAGAGACTAGAATTCAGCTCTGGGACGGTTTGTGGAGTCAACGCATGACGCTTGCTCCCGTGGAAAAGAAGAAGATCATCTAGATTCTACCTCGCCACATCCGGCCCCGTAGCTACCCGACTCGCCCGATCAGCCTGAGAGCGACCAGACTCCCTCAGTGTGACCACCAGACTCAAGCACTCGCTGACGCAGAGCAGCTAAGTCTCAACTGCAACTGACATTGAACTACTCGGAACAATATTAAACCACCAGAACAATATTAGACCTGCTTAGCAAATGATGAAGAAGAACTGCTAAAGAAATAGCCCAGCACATTGAACAGTTCTAGTTATTAATTTACATTTAATTGAAGTCATCCTAGATTTGTGTTGAACATATAACAGTTAACATCACATACATATACGACTGGTGTCATTCTATTTGTATTGTTGTGTGTCCACTAGCTCTTCTTCTTTTGAGACCAAGTAACTAGTCCTTTGATTAGTAAAAAGCATTTCTTAAAGTGAGCAAATGATACTTTAAAACTCGATAACAAATATAAATTTTATTGACCAAGCACCGTGATTAGTCTCTAACATCGCTTTGGGATTTTTGAAAAAGAACGTCTGCTAGAGGTAGCTTAACGCCCCATCTATCTACAAGTCTTACTCCCCTTATAAGATAAGCGTATCTTCTCCAGGACATCATCACACCTATTAGTTCAGTGTTTTCGTATGCAATTCCCATCCCCCCTCTCCTCCTTACTTTATTTGTACTTTCGTTCTTATTTTTCCCTAGGTGATGGGAGGATGTGTGGAATGCATTTATTTAGGTATTGTTCTTACAGTATATAAAGCATTACCAGCTCGAGAGCCGACCAAAGCTCTTTCAGGATGGAACCCAAGCCGCCAATTTGCTGCTGCGCACCGTCTAAGGCCCCAAACAACTGAGCACAGTCCTTGGCGATTGGGTGCTTACTGGGTGTATCATCCCTTCTAGGATATGAGCGTCAGGAGCTTTAAAATCCCCGATATGGAATGCATATGTGCACGGATTAAGAACTCGGTTAATACGCTATTTTTTCACGTATGACATCGGTTTTTGACTTTAATATAGGAGTTTCCACTTTTCTTTTTGTTTGTTTGGTTCCTTCTGATTTCTTTTCTTCCTTTGTTCCTAGTTATTTTTCCCTTTTCATAGTTTCAGATAATCCTTGGAAATACTTTGAAATAGTCGGGAATCAGAACGAGCCAAAAGTCGGTCTGTCGCGCATCATGTCTTCAGAACCACTGTACCGATTTTTTCAAACTTCATATGGACATCCACATCACCTAAGTTAGTGGGTATACACACGCACACACACACACACACACACACACCCACCCCCCCCCCCCACACACACACACATAAAAGACAGAAAATGAGCTAATGTTAAAAAGAATCCTGTAAGTGGATTCTACTGTCTTCGACGCTAAAATTGGATAATAATTAAAACACACGGAACTTAATTTGTTCCAAATTCCAAATTTATTTTGATGTGGACTTTTTAGCCCTGCCTCCTCTCCTTCCCCATCCCCCTCCTTGCCGCCACCATCCTCAGTTTGCACCCATCCGACCACTTCTGTTGGATGGTGTCAGTAAGAGTCGGAAGATTTATAAAAGCCATTGTCGTTCAATAGGTCCTCAGCTGGCAATGTCTTTTTTCAATGTTAATAAAAACCGTTGTTGTTTATTCATATATTTTTAAATGTCACTCTTCTCCTCACCTTAACAGCCCCACCTCATCCTCACCCCCACCTCACTCAATTTTTTTTAAATTTTACGGTCGATACATTTTTTAAGTTGGGTGGGAGGGGGGCCGGAGAGGTGACCTAATGCATGACCTAAAAGAATGACCTGAATGACCTAAAAGACCTAAAGAATGATCTAAAAATAAAAAAGAGTCCTATCCTATCCTATCCCATAACTCGGAGGTCGTAGGGGCGCCACAGATGATCGTTTAACCAACGTACTCCATCTTTCCCTGTCCTCAGCAACCCTGATTGTTTCGCTCATTGTCAAACCAGTCCATTCTCGAATGTTGTCCTCCCACCTCTTTTTCGGTCTCCCTCTTCTTTTACCTCCTTGCACCGTGACTTGCAGGATGGTCTTTGCAAGACCTGATGATCTGGTGACGTGGCCATACCATCGGAGTTTCCGTTTTTTCACCACTGTGAGCAGGTCATCGTGTTGTCCAATGGCTTGTATGATGGTCTGTCGGACTTCGTCGTTGGTGATGTGCTGGGTATAGGAAATGCGCAGAAGTCTTCTGTAGCACCTCATCTCCATGCTTTGTATTCTTCGTTGGAGATCTGCTGTGAGGGTCCATGTTTCTCAAGCATATAGGAAGATGGAGATGACAAGGGAGCGCAGCAGCCTTACCTTGGAATGTAGACTGATGGTCCTGTCTTTCCAAATTGGCTTCAACCTCGCCAGGGCAGCAGTTGTTTGTGCGATCCTGGAGAGGACTTCCTGTAAATATGTGAAGCTATGCACTGTGTTGAGTGATTGGCCTTGGACTTTGATGTCTGTGTTGATGCCATTGGTGTTGTTGGTTATCATTTTGGTCTTCTCTGCACTTATTTCCATTCCGTAGGCTCTGGAGGTGGAGGTGTCAAGCCTCTGTACCAGCTGTCCAAGTTCTTGTTCCTCTCCAGCCAATCCATCAATGTCATCCGCAAAACGAAGGTTGGAGATTGCTCTTCCCCCTATGCTGACTGTGCCTTTATTGTCTGCAAGGGCATTTTTGTATAATGCGCGCTTAGCACTTGGAAGAGTGCTCAGGGAGTTAGTTATATTCAGCTGAGATCAAGTATTTACCGAATTAAAATTAATAAAGAAGCTCAAATTGACGTCCTTCTATGGTCATAAAGATAAACTATGACTTGGAAACTATTCCGAAATGTATTTAATTATATAACTCTTTTAAATATACCTATTTATTTATTATGATAATTTGAATATTTATATATTTGATAATTGTGCTGCCGCACTTCAGAAGTAAACGATTGTTACTTAAAACAATATTGATTGATTGATTGTTGCTTTAGGTCCAGCGGACTCTTCCGAGCCAAATCAGGACCGGACAACCCCCGATCCGCATAAAAGATCTGCTGAAACAACCCTAGTGGGAAAACTGAATGCCCTTCACCGGCCAGTCACTTTACAATAAAGACATCCCACGCAGGGGACGGCTGAGGCTTTACCCCAACTAATCGAACCCCCGGTTACAAAAACAAAATAGAATACAAACATCATTATAAATTATCAACAAAACACATACATATAAAATGCCTATATTGCTAAATAATAACATCATAGGAAGCCCTAGTGACCACCCGTCAGAAAGCGTCCAATACTCCCAAGCTGATCCAACAGACCTCATACACAAACAAGGAGTCTTGTCCAGGAAGAGTTTTCAAGAAAAAAGGTAGGTCATTGATCTAGCGAAGAAGAAGATAGTATAGCAGAGTGATGGGACAGAGCAGGAATGGGAAAGAGCAAATGAGGAAGACAGCGACAGTGGGAATTTATAGCACTAAATTTCCAGAAAGTGGGGATACTATTTATACTGAAACCCCCGGCACTCCAACGGGGGTACTGTTGCCGCAGTGAATCGGTCATGCCTATAAAGGAAAGACAGGTTTTCAACTGGGGCTTTCACTTTTCCCTTTATAGGTTAGAACAATCTACAGTGTCAAGATTGCTCATGACCCCAAGGGGTGCTTAAAACAATAAGAGTCATAGAGTGTAAGAGATCGCATAGAATTCCACGGAGTTAAATTTTAGTTTTAACGAAAGCGTATAACTAAATTTAAGCACAAACCTATAATTGTATCCACACACTTTAAATAAGAAAAGAGGGTTGGTGTATATTTTATCCGTTAAATCCTCCCTGTCATGCGAGCAAAACCTGGCAGATTAACTGGACTTTTCAGCAGTATATTAAGATTCAAGTGCAAAAGGATTTAACACGCAAAAGTTTAAAAAGCTTTAGAAATGCGGAAGATTTTCTCAATGCTTCTGAAGACTTGCTCTCATTACTACCGTAGTTTAATCGCCATCAGCTGAAATGTTTGCTGCACTTTGTATTGTTTATTTGAGGAAGAGGGCGAGAGAGAGAGAGAGAGAGAGAGAGAGAGAGAGAGAGAGAGAGAGAGAAAGAAAGAAAGAAAGAAAGAGAGAGCGAGAGAGAGAGACAGAGAGGGAGACAGATAGACAGAAAAATAGAGATCACGTAGAACACTGGAGCATTGGTAGGTTTTCGGGTTTGACCGGTTTTTGTTGTAGAAAAAAAAACACTTCTTTCTGTGAAAGTGAAAACGTGTTGAATGCATATAAATCTGTCGATCACTGCGCCAGTGCAACAGATTAATTCCAAAAGTTATTTATTGAAAGTGTGTGATAATGAGAGATCGATCACTGTGTTCCCTGACAGGAAACCCGTATTGCTTTGATTTGATAAATGTCTGGTGCGTGGCTGGTGACATAAATGAACTAAATTATATTTATAGATAGAAAGTTCGCAGCATGCATCGGAATTTTAGTTTTACATCATTTGTCTACGGCAAGCCCACACACCCGACTGCGAGAGAGAGAGAGAGAGAGAGAGAGAGAGAGAGACCCTTAACATCAGCCCCACTCTCAGATATCGATCAATTTAATCTACCATTGGTAACGGTCAGCTTCAGAATCAGATATCCAATGTGCCGTTCCTCTCTCTTTGTGTGAGTGTGTGTGTGTGTGTGTGTGTGTGTGTGTGTGTGTGTGTGTGTGTGTGTGTGTGTGTGTGTGTGCCATAGCTTCAGGGGTAGGGATAGGTATATGCAAAAGACCACGACAAGTACTTTCATCAAATGAATTGACAGCCCCAACCCTCCTAATTCAATCAATTTATTTAAGTTTGATAGTTTATTTTATCATCTATAGGCAGGGTGAATCCAGTTCCAACCTCATCACAGTCCTGATCAATTTGAGCTTCATGGGTTTTCCCTTCTCAGTTAGATTTTTTTTTTCGAGATTCCTCATTTTATTTTGTTCAACGTAAACATGCTTGTCTGGTGTCCTGTGCAATAGCACCACGAAATTCATGCAAATAACAAATAAAGGGGCAGTGCGAACACTTTTTTCAGTTAGCAAACTGGACAAGAACGAGTGCTTGTACAGCCACGCTGGTTCATCGCGTGTTTTTTTTCTTTTCTCGGACACTGCGGTAGTAAGATTCTATTATTATCGTCATGATGGACGTTTCTGAGCGACAGATTTAGGGCAAGGCAAAGCGTTCATGGGCGTATCTTCAACAATCGAATTTGTTCTCTTGCCGCCTTGACTGAAATGAACTGAAGACCAGTGGCTTCGAATTGCCATGGCCAAGTCCTGCACTGCGGCACACGGAGCGCAGGATTGCATGCAATGAACTGGTCCGTCGAATTGCATAAAATTGAACTACTTCTATATTCTCTTCACTGGCTTCCTATATCTCAGAGGATTACCCACAAAATATATACTTTCTGTTACAAGTGCGTCCATGGATTAGCCCCTTCCTACCTCATCCAGAGCATTCACTTCTACAAGCCATCTAGAAATTTTCATTCTTCCTCTGACATTCCCGTGCTACAAATAATAATAATAATAATAATAATACAGGATGCTATATACGCGCCTTTCCCCAAGTCAATCAGGCTCAAAGCGCGGCGATCTATACCAACACACACGCTCACCTGTCTCATCCACCCTTACACACACCAAATACACATCCATCACTCATACCCCGCTACCAACTCTCATCTGCAGGCTGTAGATCCTTCTCAGTGTTTGGTCCTTCAACTTAAAAACGTTCTTCCTCTCTCTCTTCGCAGCTCTCCAAACGTATCCACTTTGAAGTCCAACTTGAAAACTCATCTCTTCCTTCCTTAAAAATGTGTGTCTGATCTGGTCTCCCATCACCATCATCATTCCTTATTTGATTCAGACCACCGCCGTAATAACGTTTTGTTCGCGAATTCAAGAAGAATCGACCGGGCCGATCTCAGTTACATTTATGTATTTAGATTGAAATGCTGGTGTAGGCCGGGTCAGACTGACGTACAATTTTTACGATCATATATTTACATAATTCCTCCACGTCGGGTGTAGGACGACGGGAAGTCTCATTGCTGTAGTCAGTAATCCTGATGCCACAATAAATGTATTGACAGACGGCCGCATTAGATTGACGAACACCCACTGACCTAGGCCCGTTCTGTGGAGCCTGGGTACAGAGTACAAAGCCTCAGGGATTTAGCTGTCAACTATAACTGAGATCAATTTGTGAACATCCATGGAAAGCAACAATGCTGAAAAGAAATTTTGTTTGGCGCTGGCGCGCATGGTTCGAGCTACAGCTGCAGCTCCTGTCTCTGTTCTGTTTTTCAGCATTAGAATTACACTCGAGTTAAAGCCCCCGCTCCAATGTTGGGCGTTAAAAAATGCGATTCATGAATAGAGGGTCTGAACCTCTGTTTGTGTACGCCTAGTGAGCATCTGGATATTCTTACTTGTCTTCGCCTGATTATAAAGATGACAGGATGCATGGAAAAATAAGCAAGAGAAAAAGGCGTAAAGAAATAAATAAGCAAACTTGAAGAGGATCTATGTAAAGGAGAAGGAAAGAAGCAAACCAGATAAAGGAAACCAAGAGAAGTGGAACAGTTAACACACACACACACACTCTCTCTCTCTTTCCCTCCCTCCCGCCCTCTGTCTGTCTGTCTGTCTGTCTCTCTTCCTCTCTCGGTGTTGGCGAGTTTCAAAGGTCAATGTGATTGATAATGCCAAAAATGTTGAGAATAAACATGAATACATTAATTGTTTTACTAGTATCTTAGACTGCAAATATACATTGGCAGAAAACATTGGAGTCCATGAAAAAAACAACAATAACAAAAACAAAAGCAAAACACTCACACACAATCGGGCTGAGCTTAAAAAAACATCTGCACTTAACATTCGTTGTAAGATGAATTTGAATTCATCCCCAATGTTGACTGGAATTCCGATTCCTCTTAGGAATTCCTCATGGGAATTCCAAAAGACACAAGGTAGATCCCAAATCGCCCTGGATTCACCATCTTCCAGTGACACGTACAGTTTATTAAATTGTCCTAAAATAAAACGTTATCAGATTATGTAGTCCGCATGAAGGAGGCTAGTAGGAGGATAGAGTGAGGGCTAGTGTGCTGGAGAAGAGGGTTTAAAGTGAAGAAACTTGACCTTGTTTGATTTCTGAGTGTGTAAGTGCATTATGCAAGTGTTAATTTGTTATATAGGGCTAGCACAGTACAGCAACCATTAAGGAGCAAGGAATGAAACAAGCCAAGGGAGGCAAGTTGATTTAAACATCAAGAAAAATAATTATCCTGCTCTCAAAGGTGGACAAAAGGTGCGACATAGTGGCTTTCAATTCCATGGGCTTCTCCGTGAGCTAAAAGAGCTCAAAAGCAGTACAAATGCATTCATAAAGCCTGGTTCTCCTGACTCCTGATCTTTACCAAAGACCTTATCAGAGGAGATTTGGCCTTGAATGCTTAGACTACACTGAGTGCAGTCTATATGAACTGCATAGGTAGTCACAAAGACACCCGTTGAGAGGTTCACATTAGAAAGAAGCCAGTCGCAAATTGAAAATACCCCAGTTGCTATGGCCGACCGAGAGAATGACTTTGAAAAAGGTTTTCAAATGATTGTAAAATTTGCTTTGTACTGCTTTTGAGCTCTTTTAGCTCTGCAGAAGCACATGGAATTGAAAGCCACTATGTTGCACTTTTTGTTCATCTTTGAGAGCAGAATAATTATTTTTCTTGATGTATATTTATTTATTGATGTATCTATAATTACAAATCCGAACATAACTTTGCGCACGAAAAAGGCATATAAATCTTTGCATGTGAATACCAGATCAGGAATAATTTAATTGTCTCTTTATAGCTGATGACGAATAGATAAGATAATATGTTGCTAAGTTGGGAGACTGCACGCATAATTCAATGAATATTGAATAGTAGGCCTATATATATATATATATATATATATATATATATATATATATATATATATATATATATATATATATATATATATATATATATATATATATATATATATATATATATATATATATATATATATATAATGTTGTTTTTTAACCGATTTTTGTGATTTTTGCTATAATATACAGGTACCTCAACTCATGGCCATTCATTCAGAAGCAGTCAATTAGCCATTAGTGGCAGTCGGTAAGTCGGTCGATTCATCCTTCCGAATTTCACCTTTTTGATCAAAACATTTATTATGCCTTAACTCAAAAAGTCTGATTTTTTACTTCTTTGCAGGTATTTTACTACGTAGTCTTTTAAAGTCAGTCATATTTGAACTTTCTCAAAAGTCAAGATCGCCGATGTCCATCAATGTTTTAAACAGGTTTTGCGTCGTATCTCTGTATTGGCTTAACAGATTTTGATAATGTTTGCCTTGTAAACTGTTAAATTATGGTCAATTGTTCTATTTTGCTATTTTGTTTTTGTAGGATAAAAACAGAAACAGAACCGCTCAAAAATTAATACTTTTGAAAATGCTGATTTTTACTTTCATCTATGTGTCTGGGTCTGGAAATACAGTTGAATGGCTTGTTTTTTTTGGCTGTTCTTGTGGTTTCTCTCCCACCCTCCCTTTTCCCCTTGTCTCTGTCCCCCACCCTACATACAAACAAAATTACATTTAGCTTCGTAGAAGATCGCAGAAGGTCAAATAACTAAAAATGTATTGGTTATTGAACTTTTTGCATGGAGTCAAAAGAGGGCGTCTAATCGAATTTTCAGCATCGATCTGTACAAGGGAGTCTTTGTCGTGACGTTTAACTCGTAATGTGACTTATTCAAAAGACATTTTAAAACAAAGTTAACAACGCTACTCCGACAATAGAAAGCACAAAGTGTACTGTAATTACATAGCTAGGCACACGTAACTTGCAGAGTGCGGCGATTTTTCTTTGTATAATAAATTATTTATAATTATTATTGTAATAACAGATTGCATAGCTGCACATACACACGCGTGTGCGCGCGCACACACACACACACGCGCACACCTCTTTGTTAGGACTCACGACAGCACACTAATCATTATGCTGAGGCCTATTGACAATGGAGCTATAGGGAAGGAAGAGATTACAATTACAAATCCGAACAGAACATTGCGCACGAAACAGGCATAGTAATCTTTGCCTCTGAATACCAGATCAGGAATAATGTAATTGTCACTGTATAGCTGATGCCGAATAGATAAGATAATATGTTGTCAAGTTGGGAGACAGCACGCATAATTCAATGAATATTGAATAGTAGACCTATACCTATTTTAGACCCCCTATATATGGCAAGTCGCTAAAAAAAAAAGAAGCTGTGTCCGATAAATGCGGATCAATACATAACGTGCTAAATGCATCCACGATCAGCGAATTTCATTTACGTTAATGTCTCGCGCTCCTCCAATAGAGCTGTCGGCTCGGTAATTAATGAAGTCGCACTTTTTTCGGTTAATAATTTATCGGCTTGTAGACAAAAATATAAAAATCATCGAAAACATTGCATCTATGCCAAGGTTGTTTTTTTCCAGTTGTCTTTATTTAACGTCTATTCATTTTTTACAATGATTTCAAAAGATGGGGTGTCGGATAGCGCAGTGGTTGGAGCACTCGCTACTGTGTCGCAAGTTAAGCACCGTCCAGTGCGGTTAGCACTTGGATGGGTGACCGCAAAACGTGAAGCAACAAATAACAACGCCCCCAGTTGACTCAACTGTGACTGAGTACCTACTCTCTTAAGGGTGGGGAAGGTAAAGCAGCGAGGGAGAGAGATGGGCATCACCCTCATTACGCTGGCCCAAGATAAGTGTGATCTCCAACATCACGCTCCCCTACGGCCACAAGGCTATGGGACTACCTTTACCTTTACTTTTTAAAAAAAAAGAACCAAGTATTTATTAAGTTAAATGTTCACGTGATTTGATTCTGAAGACAGTCCCGATCCCATCCACAAACTTTCCTCGTACTCATAGATTTATTTATTTCTTCCTTCATTCTATATTACTTACTTTCTTTTCTTACTTTCTTTCTTTCTTTCTTTCTTTAAAGTGTGAAAAGAGAACAAAATAATGGTGTTTAAATGTCACCCGATAGATCCTAACCTTTAATAAGGTTTAAGACAGAGCAGCTGTAGTGTAAAGATAAAGTAATCCTCCAGCAGCACATCAACATTCAAAACGTTAACTTTCAGAGTGCCTCTCTCTTACTAGTGTGCACTATGGTTTTGAAAATATGGCTCAATTGTATTTGTTAGCCATCATGACCAGACAGCTGTTTCTACTCTGAGAGCGTCTTCAGTGGTCACGGTGCTGGTGAGACACAAAAAACTTGGCTCATGTGCCACCACCAGACTATCTTGACCGCCTCTGAAACAATCGGGACAGTTTGCCTGCCAAAGTTTCCTTTAGGGTGCTGCTTCAAGGCAGAGGATGAAAAGTAGCCAATATGGAACTGGAAGAAGATTGGTAGTGACGAATTGTCGTGTTGAGCGTGGAAGCTGTGCCGCTCGCTTGTGGATCCAGAAGCCAGGATGCCGTAGATAAAGTTTATTTCAAGGAAGGTAAACACAAGCGATGCTGAAGACTGCAGTAAAGCAGGATCTACCCTATGCAATTAAGCATATGCAAGGAGCGATTACCGGGATCCAAAAGAATGCCCGTTCTCATCTCTCAAAAATTTGAGGCCCAGTAAAATAAAGTGTGAAGGGAGAACAAACTGTTGTTTAAATGGCACCAGATAGATCCTAACCTTTAATAAGGTTTAGGACAGAGCAAAGGTAGTGTAAAGATGAAGTCATTCTGCAGCACCACACCACCATTCCAAAACGATAACTGTCACAGAACCTCTCTCTTACTAGTGTGCATTCAGATTTTGAAAATGTTGCTCCATTTCTTTCTTTCTTTCTTTCTTTCTTTCTTTCTTTCTTTCTTTCGTTCTTTCTTTCTTTCTTTTATTCTCTCTTTCCTTACTTGCCTTGTCCACAGGCTAGAAACCAAAGGTGCCTGACAGGCGTGGGATCGATCCAGCATTTGGGCGTTATGTTTCTCAGAATATTATTTAGTTTTGACTCGGGCAACGTCTCGGGGTTTTTCTCCGAGTACTCCGGTTTGCTCCTCCAGGATAATTTCAAAATCATATTAGGTAGGTTGGGTTTGGGCGCGGCAGAGGCTGCGACTACGCCTTCCCCAAGGGAGGCGGCCCGGAATTTCCCGATATATATGGACAATAAAGTGTCAAAAATATTTTTTTAAATAATTTAAACATATATATATATATATATATATATATATATATATATATATATATATATATATATATATATATATATATATATATATATATATATATATATATATATATATATATATATATATATATATATATATATATATATATATATATATATATATATATATATATATATATATATATATATATTGGTACTAACGGCAAAAATATTAAACATTGATTTTCATTTGTCCGATGCCACCTGCGGCCAAAAAATATAATATTATGAAGAGATTGGTTGCAAGGTATGCTGCTACAATTATAATGATTGCCACAATGATGTTAATATTACTTACAGTGCGTGTGAAGTCCACATCAAAAAACTGCGCAACAAACAAAACAACAAGAAACTTATAAATGTATAATTTACGCTAAAAGATGCCTATTTGCTTATGTATTCATACATATAATTATATGTGTCCAGTACTTGCCAGAATGGAATCTAAAAATCCCGTATCCGACCATTGAAAAAACGTCTTCTGCCATAGCAATAAATGGCTTATTTTCCTTAGATTAGAGGCACAATAAGCGCCCAACTGGTTAAGGCAGCGGTGCGTGACAAACGTGCACCAAGGCGTTGTTGTGAATTAACCAAGCAGGAGCATTGCGTGCATTTCAATTGAGCGGCGCGTAATGACTGTATGAAGGAATCCTGTGCTCGACTGGCATGGTAACATTATCGAAGACTCGATTGTCATTTTTTAAAGATGCTTACACGCTTATTGGAAAGCTTTCACCTTAATAATGTGGATTAGTAAAGTCTTCTATGATCCTACTATCTGGTGTAAAAGTTTGAAACGAAAATGACCTCAGGCTCACTTTAAAGGAATCTCTCTCTCCCCCCTCTCTTCCCCCCCTCTCTCTCTCTTTCTCTCTCTCATTCTCTCTCTCCCTCCCTCTCTCCCTCTCTCTCTCTCCATCTCTCTCTCTCCCTCTCTTCCTCTCTCTCTCTCTCTCTCTCTCTCTCTCTCTCTCTAATTGGCCAGTCAAATCTTTGCCGAGACTTAATTTTCACCTCACCTCCTTCGCCCCCCTCTTTCCCCAATCCTCGTTCCCTTTATCCTCACTTTGTGCTTTTGTTTATAATGTCATATTTGTTTGATTCCATGACATATGTCATTATTTTGTTATTGACCGCAGTTTGCAACAATACATTCAATAATTTACCCAATTCTTATTTAAATGTGTTTCCTGTGTGTTTTGTGCTTGGGATTCGGATTTATTCTCTAAGGTGTTAGTGAAACCAGGCCATACTGGGTGCTTTTCGAGAAAATCATTTGGAATTGCCGGCTTTTCCCTCTAAAAATTCTGCTGAAAGCTATCGGATTGTTTAAATGGTTTGAAATAACGAATTTCCTCAACAGTGGTAAATGGATTGAAATCTTAACCCGGCCTTTCACAAACACGTGCATTACAAGCGAATCAGAACAAAATAAAGGACAAAACATTGACATCTTTTTCAGGTAATGCCTTCATTGTTGTCCTACTTGCCTGATTACTTTCTTACAACCCGAGTTCTCAGGAAATGTTTCTGTGTCACATTTCCTACGCTTCTTCTGTCTCTGTGTCACATTTCCTACGCTTCTTCTGTCTCTGTGTCACATTTCCTACGCTTCTTCGGTCTCTGTGTCACATTTCCTACGCTTCTGTCTCTTAATACCTTCCTGCTTTCCTTGTTTTCTTTCCCTTTTTCCCCCTTATTCCAATTATTTTTAAATTTCATTCACCTTTACTTCCTTCCAGTATTTCTGTATACGCTTTCCCTTCTTTCCTTCTTTTACCTAATGAAATAACTAGAAAATGAGAGAGAGAGAGAGAGAGAGAGAGAGAGAGAGAGAGAGAGAGAGAGAGAGAGAGAGAGAGAGAATGCATTTACTTTCCTTGAAATACGCAAAAACGAAATTCAGAGATGCACGAAGGGTCTTCGTGTTAAGATTATAAATCGTTATATTCATATGTCACTAACTAGAAACATGTATTTAGCACTTGCATGACATCATTATAGTGAATTGATTTCGAACTGTTTGAATGCCAGCATTCTGTTGGACATTTCGAAGTAGACCATGACCTACTCCACATTTTCTATGGGAAGTCAGTTATTGTAAATCTGAATGTAGACTGTGAGCGTATTCCTAGGCTACTTACACTGACTCTAGTGACAATGCCTTAGTGTCTTTTTTTCCAGTTCCTGGCAAGGAGCACCGCTCAATGTACAATTGTTTCCATTGTTTTACACTTCCTGCTAGGCAACAAGTCAGCGGTTTTGCAGGTCCACAAATGTTGATAAAACTTAATGCAGCCCGAGGAAGCTTGTTAGAAACAAACAATGGGCTTGGCTGCTTCTCGAGGAAAACATTGACGGGTAGGAAGCAGATAAATCCGATGTGTCCAGTGGCAGACAAATGAAGAGATTTGGCAAGCAGCAGCAGTAGTGGCTCTCAGCTTGCGGAGGACAAGTGTTGCACTTCATAGTTACCTGATACTCAGTGTTGTGCGCCCTTAGAGTCCAGCAAATGCTAGTGGCAGTCACTCCACTGTTGAAGCCTAGCGTGCAAGATCATAGGGTGGAATGCAGCACCTTCAAAATGAATTAATGACTGATTGAATACATCAATGATTGAATGAATTGCAACTTACACAGAGCATACACATATCCACACCTAGAGACGCGCTCAAAGAGCATCAGTCTACTATGTGTGCACCACTGCAAAGACTCCAAAGAACGATCAAGTAAAACGGAAAGAAAAAACAAACACAATTCCTCGTTCCTATCTATGAAAAATTACAATAACGCCTGTATTTCTTCCGGTGTCCCGTCACTGCCCCCGCCCTCCTCCACCACCAGGTCTCTTCCACCCCACCCCTCCTCACACCCTCGAATCCTCCCTCCCCCGGTCTTTTCCTCCCTAGCCAATTTTCTCCCTGGCTACCTTATTCTTCCCCCTTATTTATTTATTTGTTATTGTCCACTCCAAGTTTATTACTTGCTTGATTAAAAGGTTGATACATTTTCTTAGTGATTTGTATGATTGTAATAAATTTATTTTTAGTGACATTTACGAATGTAGCACATTTATTAAATGTGGTGTACTTTTATAGAGTGACTTGCAACTTAATGTGAATTGACGAGATGCAATTGTGCGTACCTTTATATGACAGCTGCTTTGCATTTGATGTCGTGAGTGTATCCACATTTATATCTCTGTCAATTTTGTTAGAGTTTCTTTTGTTTGTAGTGGAAAAAGAAACCCCTATATTATCATCAAAATACTTTAACTGATTCCACCAATCATTTTAGATGAATGGTTGCTTTAAAAAAAAAAACAACTAAAGTAACGTTTTCAGTGCACAAGAAAGCTGAACAACGGTTCACATATTTTAAAACTGATTTCATGATCAATGATCAAACATCGCGATAGTCTTGAAGAAATTACAGTAACGTTCTCAGTAATCATAATCAAACATCAGTTGAATACTTTCTTGCTTCAAGTGTTCTAAAACTTGAGTTTGCTCATAGGTAGACTATAGTCTTAAATACAAAACACAATGTTAGGAACTAGAAATTAAAGATTGCAACTGTGCTGTGCCGGAAGGGGAGATGTGACCACGAGGAGAAGTGGTCACGAGGGAAGGGAGGGGAGGGAGAGAAGACGGTAGCCGGGGAGGAAGTGGGCTAGAGGGGGCGAGGGGGGGTGGGGGTATGGCTGGGAAGGAAAAGACCGGGGGAGTGATTGGGGGGGGGGGAGAGGGAATGTCCGGGGAGAAAGAGACCGAGGTGGGGATTGGGGGGGGGGGGAAGTGACCGGTAATCATTTCTTCCTTAGCTGCATGCCTTCCAGGCCACAAACGAATGGAAACGAATGACCGTTTGTGCAGCGGTCTGTGTGGTCGCGACACTTTTCCCTGACGCACGGGTCTGGCGAACGAAACTAGTGATAGCTACCAAGAAGCAAGCGACCTCTCGCCTTACCAATTATCTCTTACAGATATCTTGTCAGTCTTCCATACAGGAAATCGCCATCAAAGGATGGGCGAGCTGTTGAGCTATCACCTCATTCTATGGCTCTATTCGCGCCATCACTAGCCCTCCATTCGATCTATCGCCATCATTCGCGGACCTGCGGCTTTTTGTATGTTTGGCGATGGAGAAAAAACCCACATTAATATGACATAATTACTCGCTGCCTGTTTTCAATGATCTTTGTCTATCGATGTTATAAATAATAAGAGGTCGATGACAGTGATTCTGTTGAGGAATTGAGAGGATGCTTTGCATGTACTGATTGGAAACTCTTGACACAGGATGCCCCTGATGTAAGTGAAGCCATTGACATTGTATCTGAATGCTGAAAAGAGAAACAGCCAGCACTTGACCTCACCAGGTTGCATACAGACAAAATAGGGGAGTGGAAGATGCAGTTTTTCCCTTCTTTCACTCGCATATAGAACGAGGTGAATCTTAAGCTAGAATTCTGTGGGTTTTTTAAAAATATTTTTATTCAGATTTCAACACTGTACAAATTTATTTTCTGGTGGAAAAACTGAATGCTATGAACACCTCAGTCTGTAGGTGGCAGACTTCCTCAATGACCGCACACAGACTATCTGTGTGTTAGGTCTTGCCCTATTGGCCCCTCTCCTACCTCCTCCCCCTCTAACACTGCGTCTAAATCGTATGTCTCTTCCCCGTCGGTCTCTGTTTCCTCCTGCTCTTCTTCTGTGGGGAAAATTAACCATGGAACACCTCAGGGTACTGTGATTTCTCCTTTTATCTTCACACTGTACACCATCGATTGGCGCAGTGACAGAGCAGATAAGCATGTCATGACATTTTCTGATGACACTGCACTCGTCGACATTTGAGACTCTGTCACTAGCTCTGATAAAAGTGTAGAGGCTTTTTGCTCAGTGGTATGATGCTAATTTTCTAGAAATGAACGTTGGAAAAACTAAAATGATCATAGATACAAAAGAAACAGCTCAGATGTGGTAGCTCTCCAGCTGAGGGGTCAGACTTGAAAGAGTCGAGGAATACATGTATATTGGCAATGTAATAGACGACAAGCTGACATGATTTTTAAAAAGTGCAAACACAGAATGTACATACTACAGGGTGGCCCAAAAGTAGGTTTACAGTTATTAAACTACCTTTTATATGGTTGAAGTTACCTGCTTAGTAATACCAATATAAAACATCCCAAGAATGTTGCAATGTTGAAGGAGGGCATTTTGAGCAATGTGAGAGATTAAATTGTTTATGATTATGTTAACAGGTATAACGAATTTCCCGCTGTCCTAGTGTCGAATTTAAAAAAAAATAGTCTACGTGATAAATGTAAACCTACTTTTGGGCCACCCTGTGTATACCAGCTAAGGTCCTTGATGGTGTCTAGTAAAATGATACAACTTTGCTACCATGTTTCGTAGAATCAATCCTAAAATTTTCATTTATTTGTTGATACAGGACACTCAGTGTGAAGAGCAGAAGCTCTCTGTCTGGCATTGTCAATGTGTGCAGCAAGATAGTTGGCAAGAATCAGGTGCCTCTGGAACAACTGTTCAATAACAGAGCCCTCAGCAAGGCAGTTAGTATTCATTGTGACCCACCTGTATGTTTGAACTTCTTCCTTCTAAACCAAGATTCCGCTGTGCTCACTCCAGAACGCAGAGGTACAAAAACACTTTCATTCCTACCGCCATCTCCTTGCTGAATGAAAACTATGCCATAATTTCTTCCTAGTACTGTTTTGGTGCTTGTGTATTGAACTGTCTTGCTGCGCATTTCATATCATACATCCCATCTGATCACGCTGTGTGTGCGTGTGTGTGTTGCACAATACGGCAATCAGCATATTTCTAAGTCTTTATTATAGTACTGCATGTACTAGTATTGTGTTATGACTACATTTGTTTCTTTTGACGATGATAGCTGCTTTCCATTAGGAAAAGAGCTGACCTAGGATGTGTTTGCTCGTAGTGGAAGTTTCTCCTCTGAGTAATGTAATGCTATTATATATTATGTTCATACACTCAAACTATTAAAAAAAGGTTAATGAAAAGTTATCTCAATATGAATTGTTCTGTGAATCAAATGAAATTAACAGTAAATTTGTTATGCGGGTTATGTGCGTTAGTATAGTAAGAAAGACCTGGAAGAGATTGCATGTGATAATGATTTTATGTATTATTCTATTTATTTTAAAAGTTTTTTTTGCTCTTTTTTTTCTTATTTGCGGAGACGCAATGTGCTTATTTAATTCTTCATTGTAGTTAATAAATATTAGTTGACTTGACAATAATGCTAGTCCGAAGTCGACTCATTTTTATGGAAATTTATACTGCAATCGCAGTGAATTAAGTATGACACCATACACTTATGAGTATTCATTTGAAATATATGTTGATGTCACATGCAATTACAAAGTTCAGGACTGCAGGCAAATGTTTCTTTTATTTATTACGTTGTTCAAGTGTAGAGTCACTGAAAAAAATTGGTTTTGCGTTACATATCATCTTGGCTGACCTAACACTTTTGGCGCCAGATGAGAAAGGACCTGATGTTGGTAGTTTCGCAAACGTCTTAGCTTTACAGTTACAGTAGTGTACTTCAAACAACTCAGCGATCGATGCTAAAACAATGCCAACTAATGCATTTGTCGTCTAACTGTGACAGAAAGTCCATTAACAAAACTAAAGATCGCGGGGTACTTTGGAGGCCATGTTAAGAAGGTCGGGGATGTCC
Organism: Oncomelania hupensis; assembly: GCA_036898135.1. Taxonomy (NCBI): domain Eukaryota; kingdom Metazoa; phylum Mollusca; class Gastropoda; order Littorinimorpha; family Pomatiopsidae; genus Oncomelania; species Oncomelania hupensis. The sequence goes on along the minus strand of CM072512.1, from coordinate 79,847,901 downwards.
AACTTCTGGCTGACTTCACGTATTTCTCTAGACCACATCTGTGGTTTGGGGCCTGCATTAAAAAAAAAAGAAGAAAATGTCAACTCTAGCTCTATGTGATTTTTTTTCCTGGCACTTGTTTTTTTTACAACTGTTGGGATGGAAATAATGCTTTAGGGTCTTTGAACAAAACAAGACGCTCCATGGAAACCAGCTTACAAAATACACACAAAAAACACAAACTAAAAAAACGCTCGCACACATACATACATGCACACACACATGCGCCCACGCACATACATGCACATATGCGCCCGCGCACATACATATACAACTGCGCACACATACATACACACATGCCCCTGCACGCACATACAAATGCGCCCACGCACCGCATGCGCCCACGGACATACACACATGCGCTCACTCACACACATGCGCCCACGCCCACAAACACACACACATATGCGCATACGCACGCACCTATACACATGCGCCCCCCCCCCCCCCCCCCCACACACACACACATTCTTGTGCGCGCTGACAAACGAGGTAATTTTAGAATGTAGGAATCGGATAGCACATTTTTGACCAAAAAAAGCATTTTTGAAGAGAAAAGGGTTAGGGTAAGGGCTAGTTGCAGCGCTGCAACTAGCCCTTACCCTACCCCTTTTCGAGAAAGTTGACCTAGTTCGTCTCCTACAGGGGACGAAATATTTCGAAATTTCTTCCAAATAAACACTCTCATGCACTACAACTGCACTCCCATGCACTAAAAAAGCACTCCCGCGTACTTCGAAACAAATGGGGAACGCGAGACAAATGAGGAACGAACAAATTACCCCATTTTTGACTGAAAAAGTAAATTCCGTTTCTCATTTCTGTCGTTATACAACAACACACACACGAACAAGATAAAAAGTAAAGGAGGAAAAGCTACAGGAAAGGCAGTGTTTGTAACCACACAGCGCAGCCGAGACTCGCAGAGTACAAAGGGAAGAGACGATCGTAAGCCTTGACTAGTCACAGCTACGCAAAGTGTGCTGTATGACACTCGTTAATGGAATGGGGAAAAGTCTCACAACTTTGTGCAGCTTTTCAGCTAAACATCGTAACGTCCCTGGAATGACAAAAAAGCAGAGATAGTATTTACCAGATGAGCAGGTTGAATCTTGGAGAAAGCGCGCATAAAATGTGTACCTTTGTTTTATCGGACGCGAAGCATTATGACTTGTTGCTGGAATGATGCTAAGCTCTGGAGAAATCACTCGGTTGTGGACTTAAGGACAACCATTTTCATTTTGATTAGCTTAAAGTCCGTGTGTCAACAAGGGCATAATCTTATTATTTATAGCAAGTCATATAATTGTTGTTGTTGTTGTTGTTGTTGTTGTTATTATTATTATTAGATCTATTACACTTTTTAAATTTTTAATATTACTTGCTTTATTTTGTTTTGCTTTATTTTATTTTATCTTATTTGTTGTTGATTTGCGTGCGTATGAACCAAACAAATCGGAACAGAACCACAAATTCATTTTCGAGATTCGCAAATGCGTGTGGAGTCTGGAAATACATCTGAATGTCATGCCATCTTTGAGCCTTCCTTTGCCAGTGAAACTCCGCTGCCATTTGGTTTTGGGTTACGCCCAACAGTGCATACTGTACATAATTTAGTTTTACAGTGTTAACTAAGTAAGGTTGACAAGTATACGTTTGAAGGCTGCAAAGCAACATGAACTGTATTGATCTTGGACCTGGATATTTTGTTCTTCAGAAATTGGCAAAAAGAAGCCGCTTCTGGCATTTACAATGAATGTCGAATGGGAAGAAAACGGGGTCCAAAAGTAGTGTGACGATTGAGGAGAAAGATGATTTGCTCTTAGCATTTGCACCGACTCTCCTGTGATTGCTCTAATTCTACATTCTAACCATTTCTTCTTTCCTCTTGCGGGAATAATTATTAAAACTTGAAATCGGTTTTATATGTATTTATTTCATTAGTTTTAAATATTTTATTTGTGTAAATTTGCTCGGCGATGTATCAGTATTACGAATCATTCCATTAAGGTAAAAGTGTAGTTGATGTTTGGGTTGAAAATCACGTTTTAATCCCATCTTCACATAAAAAATATATTTAAAAAAATTGAAATCGGTACGGTGTGAAAAGGTTTTAAAAACTGATACCATTTTTGCGTTTAGCTTTATAATCGTGTTAAGTCTTTGGGAATATAATACATTACAATGTAATCAAACCCATCCTATTTCTTTCTATTTAGTTTTACATTGTAATCCATTGGAACCATTCCATTGATCAAAATGAGTCTGGCGACATTTTTTCTCAAAATGTTACACTAGATAGTATGATCATGGAAGAGGTCATTCATTTACATTATGGAAGTGAAAACTCTCCCATGGTCGTGTAAGCAGCTTAAAAAGGCATCGGTCTTCTTCATACAATCATTACGCGTCACTCAATACAACACCCACACAGTAAATCCCTCCTTGGAGCATGTTCGTCGCGCACCGCTGCGTTCATCATTTGTGTGCCTCATATGCCTCTATTCTAAAGGAGATAAGCCATTTTACTGCTGTAACAAAGGACCTATTGAACGCTGGGACACGAAGTTTAGGTTTCATTGTGACCAGTATTAGACAAACAAATGAACGAATATACCTAGAATCGTCTCTTCGTGTAGCTTAGGCAAAATATAGTTGCTTTAAATTAATTAATATATTAATTAACTGATGTGATGTGATGTGATATTTTAACACCAGCTGAATACATTTCATGTGAAAAACCACAGCCTTGCGTGTTTGAATCTAACTTTTGTCAACTATAGAGTGTTTTTTTTTAAAATATATTTTGTTTTATTATTAGGGAGTTGGTGTGTGGGAGGTGAGAGGGAGTGTTACAATAAGCCAGACACTGCTTTTAATGGAGCTCTTTCAACTCTGCAAGAAACCGTTTACCTCAGGGACTAATATCGTGAACCCATGAAGGCAAGATGTTACTGTTTGAGTTGGAAGTGAAGAGATGGGTGTAGGGGGGGGGGGTGGAGAGATTTTTTTAAAGAGAGCGAGAGAAAAAGAGAGAGAAATCAGATATTGCTTTACTGTCTGGCAGTGTGCTAAATTCAGGCGTGTTCCTATTTACTGGGAAAAGTTTTATTATGAACCAAGTATGGAAAGCAAGATATTATAACTGTTTTTGGACAAGTGTTAAACAAGTCACCCTTCGTTTCGATGCAATACCACGGAACACCCCAACAAATTTCCCAGAGGTTCCTCGCTAACTGCAATTTATTAAATTGGTTTCAAAATTCCCTCGCTACCTTCAATTTATGTCGACAGGCTTTTTTTTTCTCACAGAGATTTGTTTTATTCATGATTTAGAGAATAAACAAACGTGGTTTTATTTAGTTATCATGTTCCCAAAATAATAAATAAATAAATAAATAAATTAATGTACCTTTAGTTAAACACCCGCAAATGTCGAATGGCTTTGCAAGTTGCTATTGTATAGGAGCTGAGGAATTTGGGGACCCATCTTTGACACCGTAGAATCAATAATGTAATGTGGGTGGATTTTAGATTGTGGATTATTATATTTTAAAAAAAAAGTAATCACTCATTCGAGCGGGCTGCCTTCTCAGCGAAAGGGCGGCAGCAAACAAGAGTCGCGCTACCCAGGACAGGAGGGGTAGGGGAGGGGAGGAGAAGAGGACCTGTAATGCATGCTTGGTTTATTGTTGTTTCTGGCATCCGAGCTAGGGATTTCGGTTGATATGGCTGTACGCTTTGATGCCAAGTGGGGTGGGATGTGTATAGGATTTATCTTGACCGTTATAAAATTGATGCCTTATTGTAAAACAAAACAAAACATTTTTAAGATCAGTTGATTTGTGCAACAACACGGTTGAGGGCGTTGTGTTTTTGTGACTCAAAGGTTCCATGCTGTCAGGAATTTAGTGTGATGATACAAGCTGTAACGATAACACTGTGTTGTTGAAATTCTATGGATATTTTGTGGCCGCAACATTGACCATTCTAGTGAGTAAACAGTAGCAAAGAGGTAAACATAGGACACCAATACTCTCAGGCTATGCACACACACTTGCGGCAAGAAAGGGGGATTGACAGTAATGTGTATGTATGCATATTCCCCCTCCCCCTACCCCCTTTCACTGTGCATACAAAGAAATACTCAGCGAGCGACCTACACTGTAGATCAATTTAAAAGGTGGGAAGCAAGTACGATACGAAGACAGTGTCATGACAAGCTGTCCACCCCATTTCTCCTCTCCTGTCCCTTCCTCCCTCCTTTCCACCCACTTCTAAGGAAGATCAAAACCCCAACGGCCGAGAGAGCTGCTGATGTCGACGATTGCAAAAGACAGGCAAATGTTTGCTCCCAGTGTGGAACCAACGAGACAATGTTCCTATGCCTCTGATATAGAGCACCCGGCGGACCAGACATAGCCTCAAAACAAGTGTGTTCCACATGAAAGTTTTCACCTTTTTTTCTTTTCAATTATCATCATCATCATCATCATCATCATCATCATCATCATCATCATCATCATCATCATCATCATCATCAACATGACCATCATCATCATCATCATCATCATCATCATCATCATCATCATCATCATCGTAATCGTCTTCTTCTTCTTCTTCTTCTGCTTCTTCTAGCAATATTTATGGTTTTCACATGAGAACTCATGGATCAGTTGTATGATAGCCAGTGTACTAACAAAAAGAAAAGAAAGCAAATCCTACCCCGCAACCCCCACCTCACAAACACACAGAGAAATAATTTCAGCAGTATTTGAACTTGCTTTCACTCAATGTTCCACTAATGATATGATTTCAGAGGAGGAGACCGAAAAAAACCACGTACAAACATTGATTCACGCACACAAACAAACCAACAAAAATAACACACACAGACACACACGCACAGACACACACACAACGCTGTGAGTAACTATATACCAAACGCTATATTTTTATCTGAAAGAGGAAGAGAAATAGGATCCAGAGAAGTTGAAGAGAACTAGAAAGCAGAGTAAATGCATTAATTTGCATGTCAAATTCACCTTTGATTCTTAAGGCTATTATATGATAATTGCACTGATCTCTGTTTATTGTAGAAAAAAAAAAGTCCCCACGGAAACGAAAACCTGTATTTCTTTATGTTGTTACCGTGATAGCAGCGTGTCGATCATCGGTTAAAAAACACACCAACAAACCCACAGTAGTAAAGAGTGTTTCAAAACCTTTTGTTTGCATTACCAGGGAATGAGTCACTAGAGTTGTGCGAGATGATCTAGGGGTTGAGAATATAAAATCGTATCAGGCAGGCTGCAGGAGCAACAGTATCACAAACACGCCTTTGACGCTAACCCGAAAGATCAACAGAAGCCTGTGGGGACGGAGAGACACAGCTCGCAAATGAAACACGCTTTCTTAATAGGACTAAAAATAGCATGGAAGTTTAGAAGTTAACAATGCGCAGGCTTTTACCAAGGATATGTTTTAATTCTGCCACCGTGAGTTCTTATTGTCTTCTGCGAGCGTCTTCAGTCTCTCTTTATTATTAAAAAAAATTGTTTTGGAGTGTCTCTTACATCAAATAGGAAATGAGGGAGGATGGTATTGCGAAGTAGATGGGATTAAGTTTGAAAGAAAAGCACCGCGAATCCGCCATTTCAAATATTGTGATGGAATTAAAGGCAGTGAACATTAAGAAGCAATCCCAGCACTCCTTTCACATAGAAAAAGAACGTTAACCCAGACTCGCTCTGAACTCGTGTTACTGGCATGGAACAGTAAGATGTAAAAGAGTCGTTTCATGATCCGCATTCGGCAAACACAGACATGTGGAGCTGCGCACTTCACATGTCAACTGCACCCTTGCTTTCTTTCCATTGAAATTCACTGTGCTTTGCTGTCTTTCAAGCCGGTCAACGTATCTGGATGGTAGGAATCCAGAGAGCAATGCAGGCATATTGAATCCAGAAGCATGCAGAAAGTGTTTCAAACTCTCCACTTGGGAAGACTGACAAGCCTAGAGGAAATGACGCGACCCTGTAAGAGTGCGCTAACAAATAGCGTCGGCCATTTTGAAGTCAGGCTTGAACCTGTGAAGTGCACAAAAACAACAGCGCTCTTAGGCTGAAACTGGATTTTTTTTCTTCTCATAACTGTCCATCATTCCGTGCATTCAATTTGCTTCTTTTAGAATAAAACCGAATCTCAACTTCGGTTCGAGAATTAACTGTAATTAATTGCAATTAAATGTAAATTCTCAGTAAGATAATAAATCTACCATGTTCAAATAACACTTTTAAAATACTGATTTTTAACTATGTATATATATGTGTGTCTGTAAATACATTTAAATGGCTTGACTTCTTGTCTTACCTTACCAGAAAGATTTATATATAGCAAGAAAGGATTAATTAAAAAAGACTATATTAATATAAAATTGCAGTTCTAAAAAAAAGAGAAAGTTCCAGTACCCAAACGATCAAATATTTAAACAAGAAACCCCAGATGTTGCGATAAAGAAAACGAGCAAAATCACGTGCACAGTTTAGTGGGTAGGGACGGCCTTTTCCCTGAAAGAAGAGCTGGCCTGGTGTCTACTGTTTGTTTATTCGCCTGCAATGTAAACTGGTCTCTGACGTCTTAAAGACCGCGAATGCCGTAAGAGGCAAAGGGGGTGTAGTTGACGTCACGTCAAGGGATGTGCTGACGTAAATGGAAAAAATCGAATCCACACTTTCAAATATTTATCGAATCTAATCCTGATCACGGGCCAGCGAAACGTCAGGACAATACTTTCTTGTTCCGGCGAATCAAAATACATGAAATTTGTGTATGTTATGATTGTTATCAGATCTCTAATTTACCTTACATTACATCTCCTTCGCAAAGTCTGCCTAAAATTAATTTTCTGTAAACTAGTATCATTTTGTTTTTAGGTCATAACAAGATTTTGAAACTATTGTGCTTCAGTAGTACCCTGTCTTTTGCGCACGTGCATCAGAGAGTGTTTTGCCCGTATTTGGTATTCGCTACTACGGGTTTCTCGGAAAGCTTAGCAAGGATTTATTTAAAATGTTATTCGCTACAACTTTAAGCTCTTGCGTATTTTTATTATTTTAGTATTATTTTTTTGAATAAATGTTCTTTCACATTTTATTGAAAAACAAAATTGGGAAGCGCAGTTATCTCAGTGGTGAATGCAAGGCCTTATTCGGAAATAAGTGCATAGAAAAATGATGACCAACTACACCAATGGCATCAACATGGACCAAGGCCAATCCACAGTGCATAGTTTCAAATATTTAGGAGCCATTATATGAGACAATGGGTCTTGGCAGGAAGTCCTCTCCAGGATCGCAAAAACACTGCGGGCCTGACAAGGTTGAAGCCCATTTTAAAAGACGACTATCGGTTTACATTCCAAGGTAAGGCTGCTGCGCTCCGTTGTCATCCCCATCTTCCTATACGCTTGCGAAACATGGACCCACACAGCAGATCTATAACGAAGAATACAAAACATGAAGATGAGGTGCTACAGAAGACTTCTGGGCATTTCCTATACCCAACACATCACCAACGACGAAATCCGACAGACCATCACACAAGCCATTGGACAACACGATGTCATGCTCACAGTGGTGAAGAAACGGAAACTCCGATGGTATGGCCACGTCACGAGAACATTAGGCCTAGCAAAGACCATCCTGCAAGGCACGATGCAAGGAGGGTAGAAAAAGATGGAGACAGAAAAAGAGGTGGTAGGACAACATTCGACTTGACTGGCTTGACACTGAGCGAAGTCATGAGGGTTTCTGAGGACAGAGAAAGATAGAGTACCCTGGTTAAGCGATCATCTGTGGTGCCCCAACGACCTTCGAGTTATGGGATAGGATAAGATTCGGAAATGGGAGGTAATTTGTCTTTTTTTTTTTTAAAGTTACCTGAGTTATCCAGACGGACATCATCAGAGTATGTCGTCTCAGAACACTATGAAAGTTACTCCGAGCTGCAAGCTGGGTTTTTTTCCGGGAAAAGAGGGGTGGTGATTGCAGGGCAGTGCAAGGCCGAACTAGTGGAGCTAGCCAGGATTGCAACTGAAATCAACCTTTCGGATGATTCGTAAGGACAGAGCAGAAATTAAAGGCAAGAAACTGTTCGTTTGCAAAGAATGTCTGCCCAACGTAAGACAACTGTGAGCGTAATATGCGGGCAAGCCAGCCAAATTTGTTTCCCATCGGGTTCGTAGCCGAGTGACGACCAGGAGTAAACATATATATCGTGACCCATGCAGGAAGCCTTAATTATGTCTCTTTATCCCCTATTCGATCGCCCAGGATTGTGCTCAGTTGTCTGAGCATCAGAGTATGCGCCCATAGGCTGCAAGTGAGCGCTTCGGGATACCTGAGTTAGATCCTGTATCGTGCAGCGCTTTGAGCAGCTCTTGAGCTGGAAAATCGTTATATAAGAACGATTAAATAAATAGATATAATACAAATTTTGTTCTCGTATCTACCCCCAAAAAGATGGTTGTGCAGATAAAAAAAAGGGAGGGCCGGATTAAATGCTTCAGACACCGATTATTACGCCACAGTTCTTTTTTTTTGTCTTCGTGGCAGAAAGAGAAGTAAAGCTTCTTCGGTCTCTGAAAAGCAGACTGACCAAATGTAGGTTTGAAATGTCAAATAAGATTAACTTTCTTAAATGTATACGACACAGACATCTTGATCAAATTATAAAACAGCAGTACATTGTCTAGACTTTCTCCCCTTAGCCCTACCCCCACCTCACACCCACTATCTATCCTATCCTATCCCATAACCCGAAAGTCGTTGGGGCACCACAGATGATCGCTTAACCAGCGTACTCCATCTTTTTCTGTCCTCAGCAACCCTCACGACTTCGCTCAGTGTCAAGCCAGTCAATTTTCGAATGTTGTCCTCCCACCTCTTTTCCTGTCTCCATCTTCTTCTGCCTCCTTGCATCATGCGGCGATGCCCTGCAGATTGATTTTTGCAAGTCCTGATGCTCTGGTGACGTGGCCATACCATCAAAGTTTCCGTTCTTCACCCCTGTGAACATGTCATCGCGTTGTCCAATGGCTTGGGTGATGGTCTGTCGGACTTTGTCGTTGGTGATGTGCTGGGTATAGGAAATGCCCAGAAATCTTCTGTAGCACCTCATCTCCATGCTTTGCATTTTTCGTTGTAGGTCTGATGTATGGGTCCATATTTTGCAAGCATATAGAAAGATGGAGATGACAAGGGAACGCAGCAGCCTTACCATTGAAATTTAGACTGATGGTTCTGTCTTTATAAATGGGCTTCAAAATTGTGAGGGCAGCAGAGGTTTGTGCGATCCTGGAGAGGACGTCCTCCCGGGACCCATTGTTTGATACAATGGCTCCTAAATATTTGAAGCTATGCACAATGTTGAGGGATTGACCTTGGACTTTGATGTCCGTGTTGATGCCATTGGTGTTGTTGGTCCTCACTTTAATCTTCTCTGCACCTATTCCCATTTTAAAATCTCTGGAGGTGGTGTCAAGCTTCTGTACCAGCTGTTCAAGTTCTTGTTCTTCTCCAGTCAATCCATCAATGACATCCGCAAAACGGAGGTTGGAAATTGCTCTACCTCCTATGCCGACTGTGCCTTCGTGATCTGAAATGGCACCGGACATGATTCGCTCAAGGAAGATGTCGAAGAGTGTTGGAGAGAGTAGGCATACTTGACGCACACCGATTGTTGTTCTGAATCAGTCACCGGTGCCGCTGTTGTGGAGGACTGCACTGGTAGCCTTGTCCTACAGGCTTTTGATGATTTCAATAATGTTTGGGCTGATGTTGTACACTCTCATGTTTGCACACAGAGCTGCATGCCGGACTCAGTCAAACGGTTTCTTGAAGTCTACAAACGCATGATATAGATGTTGATGATATAGGTATTTCTCGTAGATTATTCTGAGGTTGAAAATCTGCTCAATGATACTTCGCCCTGCCCTGACAGGTTTCAAATTATTGAGTATTATTTTCAGGAGGATTTTGCTGGGATGGCTGATGAGGCTGATGGTGCGGTATTTTTCACGCTCCTGGTTACCTTTTTTGGAAGAGTGATGACAAGCGACTTGGTCAATGGTGTAGGCACTGCCCACTCTGCCAGATCTTGTTACAGATAATGGCGAAGGCGTCAATCATCGCTTCTCCTCCTGCTTGAAGCAATTTTGCGGATAAGTTGTCCACTTCCACTGACTTCCCCTTCTTCAGCGACTCAGCACTGCTGCTTCAGCTTCTCCTCGGAGGATTTCTTCTTCTTCTCCGTTCTGTGTGGTTGTAAAGGCCAGAGCAGTACTGTGTCCATTTATCCAAGACTTCTCGTTCTTCTGTAAGGCTCATGCCAGACTTGCTATTTATCGTGGAGACCTTGGGCTGTTGAACGCTTGTCGGTCACTTTACAGTCTTCTTGCTGTTGTTCTTGTTCAGACTTTTCTATATTTTCTGGCATTAATCTTCTATCTAGTTATCCTTTGCTGTGCGCATGCTTTTTCGGATGTTACTGTTGATATTTCGGTAGGCATCAGCTCCATGTGAGGTGTTCGTTTTCTTTTTTCTCTGTGTGATGTGTGTGTAGGGGGGTGTGTGTGTGTGACTGTGTGTGTGTGTGTGTGTGGGTGTGTGTGTGTGTGTGTGTGTGTGTGTGTGTGTGTGTGTGTGTGTGTGTGTGTGTGTGTGAACGGAAGGAAGAGGAGGGTAAGAATGAGATGACGTTGTTGTCGTTTTAAAATTATATTATATTTCACCAAAGTAACTTTTTATTTTCAAAGTGTAGTTTACGTTGGAAACATTACTAAGCTATTTTTAACTGTGATAAAATGTTATGGTGGATGATAGTAGTAGAGTGTATCTGTGTCTGCTTGATGTAAAAGATTGTGATTAGGATGAGATTTTTTTAATGATTTGTTGATAATGGATTATGGATTCTTCAGCAAGAGAGCCAAGCGTGTGTGGTATGACGGCCTTCTAGCGCCAAAACCGAGAGTTACCATTATCACGAGATAATTGAAATTATCACGTGTTCTGTGTAATTTACAGAGATACCGGTAATCCGCAGTGTTAATTAATAATTATCAGTATTTGCCACGCTTTCCTAGCGCCAAAACCTGACAATTACTAATATCATGAGATAATTACAATTATCAAGAGATAATTACAATTATCAAGCGATAATTACAATTATCAAGCGATAATTACAATTATCACTGAAAATTATAAATATCAAGATGAGCATGCGCGGCCCGATGCGCTATGCGCATGCGCGGCAGCGGCACTGTTCCCAGCACGCCTGGGGTTTTGGCCCTAGTAAAGCGTGGCCAAAACTGAAAATTAGTAATTAACACTGTGAGTTACCGGTATCTCTGTGAATTACACAGAACACGTGTTAATTACAATTATCACTGATACATGTAAGTTTTGCAGGTTTTGACGCTAGTAAGCCGCCTAACCAGAATTAAGCATGATCACGTAAAAATTATAATTATCAAGTGAAAATTGTAATTATTATGTGATAATTACAATTTTCAGTTTTGGCGCATTTCCAGGCGGATTGATAGAGCCAAAACTGAAAATTAAACATGATCACACGAACATATTTGTAATTTTCAATGATAATTGTAATTATCTCTTGATAATTGTAATTATCCCATGATATTTGTAATTATCACATGATAATTGTAATTATCAGGTTTTGGCGCTAGTAGGCCGCCATAGTGTGGTTGTGTGAGAGAGAGAGAGAGTGAGAGAGAGAGAATGGAAGTGTAACATTTGTTGCCTGTGATATCTTGAGGTGGTTGCATTTGTTATTATAACCTACTGCTTACATTGTTCTACTGTATATTTAAATCGTATATTTATGTTAGCTTCAATTGCTTGCGGAGTGCTTGTCACGAGGTTTTGTAATGTGCTGATGCTGCCACTGGAATTGCTCACATTGAGATGAATAAAGTTGTGTGGTATTATATTGTATCCAAATCATAATTGGAATAGCTGTAGCCATTATAGGTTTAGGTCATAACCTCTACACACAACAAATTCGCTTTCCCGTCCCCTACCCCGGCCTCTTTTTCTTCTGGCCTTCTGACACTGTCGTTCCAAATGTCGGGGCATAATTTCAAAGAAGCAATAAAACAAACAAATCTAACCTGCGTTTTCCATCTACATGTACACTTAAAACACACACACAACATAACTTCATATCCACGTTCACCGCCATCCCTCCATCCCTTATATTCTATCCAAGTTCTCGCGGTTGATGCAAATTTCACCAACATCATGTTTCACAGTTCTTTTAAACAGGCCCGTACACGTAATACAGGTAACCTCAACCAAACGTTTATGTCGCAAGGACAACGGTTTACTTTGAAAATATGTCCCACGCGACCTTCCTTTAAACAACATTTGGAATGGGGTAATGTCACCAAACCGTCTCTTATTCAGTTTTTGCGACAAATCAGATTATAATGAATGAAAACTCCCGACACGTTGATCAGTTTGTTTTAAATCTAAAACCTTATTTCATGGATAGTTTTCATGGAACGTTGCTGGGCGATTTAAGTTATCATTAAAACTTTGGTTGCTGCGACCCATTTTATAGTGAAACGCTCATAGTACCATCGTATTTCACAGTGAAAGTATTACCTCCTAGGTTATTACATCTACAGATACACACCGATAGTAATAGATGAAACCTGACCAACTCTTCCATCAAACGATTTGGGTTTTACATAATTCTATAGAACGAGTTGTCTACACGACTGTACAATAATAACAATCATTTGAATACTTATATTGCGTTTTGTAGTACTGTACGAGAACTAATAGTTCTTAATAGCTATTATTCTAGACATAGTCCTCTGTTGCTCTCTTTGTACTGGTCCCTGGAGATGAAATGAAAGGGTGGGAGGAGGGCGCACAGAAGACATCATACAGCGTGGCAGACAGGCGAGGCCTACTCCGTAAATAAGGTCTATTTTTTTGTAGGCTTAGCTACGTTGTGTGAGAGGACCCAGTCGTACATCAGTCTGGGCCTGTTTATTATTAGCAACAGACACAGCTTAAAGTACTGTGAAATTAGTTTGCGGTACTGCGAAAACGCGTGTTTTTTTTTTCACCAAGATGACGAATGAATGTCAGCGAGACGGTAACTGTTTGAACCATTTACTCTTATTACCGCGGCCGTAGAGACATTTTTTGAGAAGTTAAGTACTGACTGTGATGTTATTCTTTGTTTGCTGGCTATTGTTCTTTTTGTTGTAGTTGTTGTAGCTGATCTAGTCGTCGTTGTCGTTGTTGATGATGGTGGTGGTGGTGGTGAAATTGATGACGACAATGATGATAATGATGGCTTTTTGTGGTTATAGTTGTTGATAATTGTAATGATGATGAGAATGATAATGATGTTACTATGACGTCAATGATGATGATGATCATGCTTTAGACGCCGCCGACTATACTTATAATTATGGCGCTCTTGATGCTGCTGCTGCTGCTTTTGCTTCTACAGCTGATAGTGATAATCATTATGATAATGATAAAGAAGCTTTCGAAGACGGTGATGATGATGGGAAGTTTCTGCTTTTTAAACTAGCTTCTACAGAAGCCGATACCATTAGAATTCACATGATTTACTGATTAACCTGTAATAGCTTGTAAAGGGAATTAAGCTTACTGATGTAAGAAAAATCAAAAATCACGTTACGAAAGAGACGTTAAAATCGAAATTAAGATGTCCGACCCATTCTAAAATAAGTATACTATGGGGCTATACCACATTGACTCATTTAACCAGCCGTGTGTTTCATAATTTTTGTCATACTTGGAGGTCTGTAATAAATAGTTTAAAGTTTTAAATAAATAATTTAGTTTTACGAACTGTTGAAATTGCATGATTGTTTTTGTTTTTGTTTTCGTTTGATGTTGCAGAACTGTTTAAGGAAATCGAAAGTCGTTTTCTGTTAATCAAAATCCTTCTCTGCGTTGGCATTAACTGGATTAGGGGTAATAAAAAAGCCGCCGTCTCTCTCATTTTTCGTTTAGAGGTGACTTTAATTTGATTTCCCTAATAGAGCATGGATGACAAAAGACTATAGATAGATAGATAGATAGATAGATAGATAGATAGATAGATAGATAGATAGATAGATAGATAGATAGATAGATAGATAGATAGATAGATAGATAGATAGATAGATAGATAGATAGATAGATAGATAGATAGATAGATAGATAGATAGATAGATAGATAGATAGATAGATAGATAGATAGATAGATAGATAGATAGATAGATAGATAGATAGATAGATAGATAGATAGATAGATAGATAGATAGATAGATAGATAGATAGATAGATAGATAGATAGATAGATAGATAGATAGATAGATAGATAGATAGATAGATAGATAGATAGATAGATAGATAGATAGATAGATAGATAGATAGATAGATAGATAGATAGATAGATAGATAGATAGATAGATAGATAGATAGATAGATAGATAGATAGATAGATAGATAGATAGATAGATAGATAGATAGATAGATAGATAGATAGATAGATAGATAGATAGATAGATAGATAGATAGATAGATAGATAGATAGATAGATAGATAGATAGATAGATAGATAGATAGATAGATAGATAGATAGATAGATAGATAGATAGATAGATAGAGATCCGAACATGGCATTTGACTCCCGACTCTCGGCCATGATCATGAGAACACGGCCCAACCCGAACTGTTATTTCTAATTATCCCTCGTATAAAGAGCACACAGGATTGCGGGCTACTAGCACCACCACATTTTCTGCAGGTCGCTTGCCATAAACCTGCGTAGAATGCAAGCCGACAATTTATTAGCCCTGTTCACCCCCAAAGTAGAAGACGAAGGGTCAGGCGGGAAGAACATATGTTGACTTGTCCTGCATAACAAAAGGGTTAAAGCACAAAAAGGATTTTCCACAGCCGAAGCCACCCATCTACAAAAACCTCTGTATCATGTGTTTGTAGACTTCAAGAAAGCGTTTGAACGAGTCTGGCATGCAGCTCTGTGGGCAAAAATGAGAGTGTTCAACATCAGCCATAACATTACCGAAGTCATTAAAAGCCTGTAGGACAAAGCTACCAGTGCAGTCCTACACAACAGCGCCATCGGTGACTGGTTCAGAACAACAATCGGTATGCCTCAAGGATGCCTACTGTCTCCAACATTCTTCAACATCTTCCTGGAGCGGATCGTGTCAGATGCCCATGCAGATCACGAAGGCACAGTCAGGGTAGGGGGTAGAGCAATCTCCAAACTCCGTTTTGCGGATGACATTGGTGGATTGACTGGAGAGGAACCAGAACTTGAACAGCTGGTACAGAGGCTTGACACCACCTCCAGAGCCTTTGGAATGGAAATAAGTGTAGAGAAGATCAAAAGGATGACCAACAACACCAATGGCATCAACTCCGACTTCAAAGTCTAAGGCTAATCCATCAACACAGTGCCTAACTTCAAATATTTAGAAGCAATTGTATCAGACAATGGATCCCGACAGGAAGTCCTCTCCAGGATCGCACAAACAACTGCTGCCATGACAAGGTTGAAGCCCATTTGGAGAGACAAGACCATCAGTCTACAGTCCTAGGTAAGGCTGCTGCGTTCCCTTGTCATCTCCATCTTCCTATACGCTTTTGAAACATGGACCCTTACAGCAGACCTACAACGAAGAATATAAAGCATGGAGATGAGCTGCTTCAATATACTTCTGGGCAATTCTTATACCCAGCGCATCACAAACGACGAAGTCCGACAGATCTTCACACAAGCCATTGAACAACACGATGACATGCTCACAGGGATGAAGAAACGTAAACTCCGATGGTATGGCCACATCACCAGAGCATCAGGCCTTGCAAAGACCATCCTGCAAGGCACGGTGCAAGGAGGCAGAAGAAGAGGGAGACAAAAAAAGAGGTGGTAGGACAACATTCGAGAATGGACTGGCTTGGCACTGAGCGAAGCCATGAGGGTTGCTGAGGACAGAGAAAGATGGAGTACGCTGGCTAAATAAACAATCATCTGTGATACCCCAACGACTTTCGATAGGATAGGAAGCCACCCAAGGCCAGACTGACAAAAAGGAAACAAACTCCATTTGGCAGCCTCAAGGGGGACAATCTTTTCCAAGGGGGACAATCTCTCCCAAGCGTGACTAATCGTCTCCCATTCCGCCCCACCCAACAAATGGTTTTCGACTTTCAAGTTGTAGACTAGTTCTTGAAGGAGCATAACCGCATCAAAAATAAAATATATTAAACGCAATTGCAAGTGTCCATATTTAAGATTATATCCTTCACACCCGCAAACAAACACACACACACACGTAGACATGAGGGTTGCTGAGGACAGACTGAGGAAGATGGAGTACGCTGGTTTAACGATCATCTGTGGTGTCCCAACGAACTTCGAGTTACGAGATAGGATAGGATAGGATAGGATAGGATAGGATAGGATAGGATAGGATAGGATAGGATAGGATAGGATAGGATAGAGGTTTTTTCCCGCGACCGAGAAGTGTTTCCTACTTTCCTACTTTTTCAATGGCACTCGGCAATCTCCGAAAACGTGATCTTCGCGTGGGGTATTCGCTGGCCCGCGTGGGGTATTCGCTGGTGGCCCGCGTGGGGTATTCGTTGGCCCGCGTGTGGTTCTAAACAAAATGGGTACGCGTTTAAACTATGCTTGAGTGTGTCTCGGGACGCCTGCTGATGATGTCTTCAGTTTGTAACCTGCTGAACACCACTACCAGTTTTTAGTTCCCGAATTAGCGTAAGCTGGGGAACTATTAAGTTAGGCTTTGACCGTCCGGCGTCTCCCCGTCCAGCGTCAGGCGCGCGGCCTTCTGTGCACTTGGCTCTGAAACTAACAGACGGATTTCTTTTAAACTTGGATTAGAACACAATGATGCATAGCAGACGACACAATCTTATGAATATAGGGTGACGTCATCATAGTGGTGTCATCATTTTTTTTCTAATGCCCCAAACTACTATAAGGAATTGGTTCAAATTTGGTATGTACTTAGACTTTAACTATGTCTTCAACATAAAACCAAACTTATGCAAATCGAGTGAGGTAATCATAATGACGTCATCTTAGCTTTTTAAAACTTATTTTAAAAATATCCTTTAAAATTTTTACTAATTGGAGTGTACCGATGCCTCGAGCCTAAAACAAAACTTATGTAAGCGTATATCGAGTGACGTTGTCAGGGTGATGTAATATTTTAAAATATTTTTTGTAACATTTCCTTTAAGCTTTGCATATAATTAGAGTGTACATATGATTTTTTTAAATAAATAATCTCTCCCCCCCCCTCTCGCTCCTTCCTCACCTTATTCTCTACTGACTAAGCTCAGAGATTCAGTACATGGACAATCAAAACACAACAGAAGCAATCTGAATGTAGAGAATGCAATAAGCAAAAATCCAAATCCGTTTGGCTGCTAATACTAGCTTCAATATTTCAATCTGTCTCGACTCTGCACCAGCTAGCACTCACTAAACGCTTTCTTCCTATCGTTGATCTTTCAGCAGCAACCTGCTGGCATGACGAACCGAACCAGAGAGAGAGAGAGAGAGAGAGAGAGAGAGAGAGAGGGAGAGAGAGAGGGGTCTGTGAGATGGGGGGGGGGGGGAAGGGGGTTGCATGCCGAGTACACTAGTTGAGAGCGAAAGTAGTTTTAATAAAAGAAGTATTCAGCACTTCAAAACCTCTGTGCTTCCATTTAGAGACGATGGCACGTGCCTCCTCTCTCTTCTTTCTGTGTGAGGGCTCAGCTGACCACTTGTACATACATCAACAAGACAAGACGTTACAGCTTGATAACTGCTTGCCAGTTGACCACCCACACCCTCTCCTTACCTCCGTCCCCTCTGCCACCCCCCTAGCTCACTCTCTTCCTTCCTCCTTCACTACCCACCATTGCACTCCCTCTCACAGTTGTCAGAAAAACAATGACAATTCTCAGAGCACAGAGGAATTCCACAACAATAACAAGATATAGTCTGGTTGTATAGATACAGTCTGTATAATGGGCTGCGAATAAAGACTATCATATTTTATTTCCCATTTGGGGATAGCAGACTGGCTAAGCCCCCCCTTCCTTCTCTTTAGATCTTCTTCTTCTTCTCCTTCTTTGGATTATTATTATTAGTAGTAGTAGTAGTAGTAGTGGTAGTAGTAGTAATAGTAGTAGTAGTAGTAGTAGTAGTAGTAGTAGTAGTAGTAGTAGTAGTAGTAGTGTTCTTATATTGAGCTTTTCCAGCTCAAGAGTTGCTCAAGGCGCTGCTGATACAGGATCTAACTCAAGCCATCCCAGGTGCCAACTTGCATTCTGAGGCGCATCGTCTAACGTCGTATTTATGTAACTGGTGCTTACCACCAAGAACATGAGCGTAAGGATCTTTAGTTCAGGGATAGTACCTTCATAAACCTACTCTTCCTCCTTCTTCTCCTCATTTTTTCCTTCTTCCTTGATTGTCAAAAGATACAGAACGTGTGCGAACGCGCGCGCGCGCTTTTGTGTGAGTGTGTCTGTGTGTGTGTGAGGGAACTCTGCACCCGTAAAGGTCCAGAACTTGTAAAATAAATGTTTGGTGGTTTTTTTTGCCAGTTTGTCTGTCACCCTAGCGTCACACTTCCTTGTACAAAAGTTTCAGTACTTTATCTGTAATCCAATTTTCTGTTATCGATTACATCCAATAAAGTCAAGGGCATTGTTTCCTAGCTTAGGAATAGCTGTTCTTATTGGTTGCCGAGCGGAAATATTTGACTCCCGTCTCTCGTCCACCACCTTAAAAACACAGCCCAACCCGAGCTGTTGTTATTTTTATTGTATCCCTCATAAGAGGGACAAACAAAATTGCCCTGCAAGTCTGTGATCCGTGGTTGGTGGTAAACCGGGTTGCCGGCTACTAGTGCCACGACACTCTTCTGCAAAGTCGATGCCACCGACTTGCATAAAATGCCTGCCGACAATGATAGTCCTGCTCACCACCAAAAGCAGAAGACGAATGGTCAGCCGCGGAGAACAAATGTCGTGTCGCCTTGTCCTGCATAACCCAATGGCATCCCCAAAGGATTCTGTACAGCAGGAGTCATCCAAGGCTAGTCTAACCAAGAAATTTAAGGTAGACAACTTCTCTCCAAAGCTTGAATCAGTCGCCTCTCTTTCGGCCACATTACTTCGTTTATTTTCTGCGGAAATTCGGACACCCCGTCGCTTTTATTGCAGATTCGGTTTCTTAAATAATTAGGTATGTAACGTGAAACTAACTGGATTTATAAATGATAAATGAAAAACGTAATTTTTTTTTAAAAATACTATACACATATCTATCTATCTATCTATCTATCTATCTATCTATCTATCTATCTATCTATCTATCTATCTATCTATCTATCTATCTATCTATCTATCTATCTATCTACATATACATACATACACACACACACACGCACACACACACATAAATACATACATACATAAGATAAAACACTTTGAAAATGAAAAAATATTATCCACTCATTTATTTTACTTGCCAAATTTTCGGTTTTTAATAACCTTCTCCAGGGCATTACAATGTCAGTGTATATATAACGTGTTCATATTATTATTTCTATTATACGCTATGACGCAGCTGTGTATTCAGAAAGATGACCTATTTTGCAAATATGGTCCATAACGACTGCAACCAAAGAACGTTGACCTCGTGCATTGCTGATGGACTAAAATTGAAATTTCTCTCGGGACTGTCGAAATTATGGGATCAGGTGAAAGCTGCCACAGACTTGGCGAGATAGGCAGAATGGCTTGTTTTGATAGACTGGGGTCTCCATGCTGTCGCCTTGGCATCCGGCCCGCATGCTGCGCAAGTCACTGACGCTTACCAATGCGCTACAATACAAGGCAATTCAAGGGATTCCCCTAACAAACAACAAACAATAGACGACATTTTGCGTAAAGGACAAGGTGCGGCCCACATTTCTGGACTGTCTCGAAGCACAGGCTCTGAAGTCTCTTCTTCTGTCTTTGTAAACTCGTAGGTCTCTTATATGCTATACAAGGTCTAACACTCACCGACTTCCGTTTTCAACGACTGACCCCCCAAACACGCCTTTCCTACCTTTTGTGTCCACTTCAAACTCAAACGGAGGGTGCCGACGAATCACAAACACTCATAGCAACACATTATTATCACTTCAAACGAATTCAGCCCCAAATTTTACTGCAGATGTGTTCCAAAACGCAGTCACAAAAGCTGGTCTGAATGTTGACACCACGTTGCTTGTAACTCCGGATAGGCCTACATTCCAACTGCCTTGCGTGCGCTATCATTGGTCGCCTATTAAAACACGCTATTAGGCCTAATGAAGGGCGGACTACTCTAACGATATCAGCAAATGATCGTTGACGGCTTTCGAATTCGTTAGTAGTCCGCCCTTCACTAGGCCTAATAGGGTGTATTTTTAGGCGACCAATGACAGCGCAAGGCAGTTGATATGTATCCGGATTTACTAGCGGCGTGGTGTCAACATTCGGACCAGCTTTTGTGAGTGAGTTTTGGAACAAATTCGCAGTGAATTTGGAGCTGAATTCGTTGAAAGCGATTCGAATGTGTTGCTATGAGTGTTTGTGATTCTTCAGCACCCTCCGTTTGAGTTTGAAGTGAACACAATAGGTAGGAAAGGTGATTTTTGGAGGTCAGTCGCTCAAACGGACGTGAGGGAGTAAAACACCTTGTATGTAATTGAGGACTACGAAAGACGGGACTTCACAGCCTGTGCTCGAAGCAAATGAGAATCCAGTGTTCTAACAGCACTCCCAAATGACATTCCGTGGCGAACAATGTGCTGTCATCTTCTTATTACAGAGGACTTTTTGTAGCCTTCTGATAATTCCCATTGGTGCCTGCATAACTACTGTTCCCATTTACTATGCTGAGAAGGGCGATCTCTTACCATGTAATGTACGTGTGTAGATTAGAATATTCTTGGCAAATAAGAAGACGACTAGCGGGACATACATGTACAGATCAAGTGTCAGAGCCCTGCAGAATACCTTGTATGCTTACGACGTATCAGGCCTCATCAAGCTTGGCAACGCAGTGTAAAGCTGGGCTAATTAGAATCATCACAAACCACTTAAACTGTAAACTTACACACATCACATTACAAATAATTGAGTTCACCTGACCGCTTCCTTGTAATATGCAAGCTCATATTAGGTATTAGATCTACTTCATAAGTTTATATATTATACCCTACTGCTTTTGTGAGATTTTTTGTGTGGACGCTCTGGACCCTTCCGTCTGTTCCTCCTCCTGTTCCGCCTCCTTCTTCCCCACCTACTCTTCCCCCTCCATCTTCTTATCCTCCTTCTCGTTCTTGTTCTCCTCCTACTCCTCCTCCTCCCCTTATTGTTATTGTTCTTCTTCTATCTGATTATAGTAATAAATATTAATAAATAAAATTAACATTTTGTGTTTGTGCGTGCGTAGGTGTGTGTTTATATATATGTGTACGTGGTGTATGGTTGTGTGTTTGTGTATATGTGTGTGTGTGGGTGTGTGTGTGTGTGTATGGGTATGTGAGTGTGTCTTTAAAGAATATTTCTGTCTGTGCAACTCGAATGGTTTCATTCTATTAATTTATAAGCAGTTTTGATCTTTATGTTCCCAAGAAATAATTTTATTTGAATCATTACTGTGCCAACGAAACCTTCATAATAATGACAATGCATGAAGGGAGACGTGTGTTTCTCTCTCACTCTCTCACTCTCTGTCTGTCTGTCTGTGTGTATGGCGATATAGAGACGCCGTTATTATTACACACTCTTTACCTACAGTATGTTTTTTTGACGGCCCCGTTATTTTGACGTCAACACAGTGTTCCGTTAGGGCTAGGGGTGTTTTAATACGTGTGTGTGGGTGTGTGGGTGTGATGTGTGTGTGTGTGTGTGTGTGTGTGTGTGTGTGTTTGTGTTATCTGAAGTTTATGCCTGTTCGTCTTGAAGCTCTCATTTGGCATGAATGTTTATCAACTTCTGTGTATGCATGCTTCTTGTCAGATAATACAATCTTGAAATGTCTGTATGTGTGCGTGCGTGCTGATGCGTGCCCCCGCGTATTCATCACTGTCACGAACACTCAACGACGACCTCATGTACATCGATCTTGCTGCTTCCAGACCTCTACATTACCCATCAAATATCGTCAACACTGACCCAATGACTCTGTCCTCTGCCCTCTTTTCATTTTTCTATTTTTGTTTCGCGTCTACGCTACAAATCTTTCTCTTTCAAGTGATTTTGTTTTGTTTGTACAGGAAATGTAAAACTTGCAATCCCAAAAAAAATTGTCAGCAGTTTCCAAGAATTCTAGCTTATTTCATCTCCCATCACATAATGTAAACATTAGGCAATCGTCCTGATTTGGTTTCCTTTTCCTTAGATGGCAGGCGCCATCATTATTTCCCCCCAAGCTCCAAGGATGTTGCGATTCCCATCACTTATTGCAAAACATGGACCAAAAGTCCTTTAATTTTATCCCTCGACTCGTCTTTCTCTATGTTGCCTGCCTAGAACATCACTCTCTACCAGGTTTCAAGATGGTGAAATCTCCAATCACATTTTGTAAACAGTGGATTCGCGCATTTTCTCTCTGCGTGCTGTCTGCTTTCAACAGTATTATTTGGTTTTCACAAGACGCTAAATCTGCCCATAGCTTCTGTCACATCTTGCAAACACTGACCAAACATACTCTTACAATCATTTTTTTTAATTATTATATAGGAAACTGTAGATTCGCTTTTCCTACGCTGTCTGCACGAAACATTGTTTGGAGAATGAGCTTTAAAAAAGCGGTTGTATCAACATTAATATCGCTATCAAACAGGTATTTTTCATGCGCAGCAATTTAAAAACGAACATTTCTAAACTTTGAAAAAAGACGTTAATACTGCAATTTTACAATAGTTTACAGGCGTTAGTTGTAGTATTTATATTAGATTGACCGATCACTTGTTATGAACTTAAAACAAAATGGTTTTTTTTAAATCAATCTTATATAGCGCTTTTCCCAGCTCACAAACTGCTCAAAGGACAAGTCGATCCAAGACCTCATTCAATGTGTCATAATATGACTTAAAAACAATTATTTTTAAAAGAGTAACAAAAAAGTTAGAAGAAGAAGTAGAAGTAGAGAAAGATGATTATGATGATGATGATGATGATGATGATGATGATGATGATGATGATGATGATGATGATGATGATGATGACACCCATTGCACCAAGGTACCAGCGCACTCAAGATACACCTCTAATCTTCGCTGCGTAGCGTGAACAGGATATATCGTAATATCGCCAAGATAATATCTTGAGTCCGCTATGAGCGGACGAGGCTACCTGCGAAATCACGGAAAAAGCGCAATTTCACTGTAAATATATATACAGAATGTTGCTCTACTACAATCCGCTCTTTCCGTCTCAAAAACCCAATTGCCTTGTTGGATTCTTAAATTGCATGAAACCAAGTGAGGACAATATCCGGCGTCAACAAACGGTTCAAAACCATTGTCAAACGGTTCGTAAAAGACAGTTGACCTAGAAACTAATACAGTTTGACCTAATTCGTCCCCTAGAGGAGACGAAACTTACATTTTTCTATTTTCATGAGTTCACTGCAGTCAAATTGCGCTTTTTCCGTGATTTCGCAAGTAGCCTCGTCCGCTCATAGCGAACTCAAGATATTATCTTGGCGATATTACGATATATCCTGTTCACGCTACTCAGCGGTACTTTCAACTGTATCTTGAAAGCGCTGGTAGCCATGTGCATTACCTCATGATGATGATGATGATGATGATGATGATGATGATGATGATGATGATGATGATGATGATGATGATTTTTCCATTAAAAAATCAAATACTAAGGGGAACAAGTTATGGTCATCTTTTAAAGTTTTAAATAATTATTGGAACCAACTTTAAGAAGAAAAAAAATCTGTGGGGATCAAAATGAGTAAGATATTAAAAGATGATACAAAATATTATGCCGTCACTAACTAAAATAAGCAGTTAGTGCCAGTTAGCCACGCAAAACGCCCATTATCATCAAGTTCAGATGCTGGATGAAAAAGGCCATTATGATTCAGGCAACAGTTTTTTTGTGACATTTTTCAGCCCAGTGGATTTCGTTTAACGAAACTACTCAGGTAAAAAAAACAACGACACATATGCTCTGGAACCTTGAAACCCAATTACTAGGTAGATAAGGGTAATGGATGGATTTTTCAAGATTATTGGGTAAAGAATACTGGTGATGGATAGCTTGTTCATAGTTAGATCTATAATTATTTTCAGTTTGTCAATCAAGCCGCGGATTTTGCCCCCACCACCGCCCCCCCCTCTCTCTCTCTCTCTCCATCTCTCTCTCCATCTCTCTCTCTCTCTCTCAACGCTACTCCTTTCCTTTCCATCTTCTATCTCTTTTAGTCCCCCATCCTAGCCTGCCCGATCTTCTCTTTTTCAGAAAATTCAAAACGAATGACTATCGTTTAAACCTTTAAAAAAACATTAGAGGCTTGACGGGGGATGCCTTCAGATCGTCGCTGTGGCTTTTACGTTTTTGAGCAGCCGAGCTTAGTAACACCGCCTCGATGACGACCGCGAAGATAGAGAAAACTTTTCTATCATGACTTTCACAAAAGGACGAGATGCGGTAGATTGGTTCGTGATGGGGCAGGCACCTCCAAGGACAAGCCACAAAAGAACGGGATGTAGATATTATTTGTGAGTGCTAGGAACTTAGTGTACAGTACACCAACGATGAATGGTGCTGTCTCCAAGTTAATTACTCTGTTGGACGCAAAACACGCATTTTGCAGAAACCTGAAAACCCATTTCTTTTCTTCTTGCTAAGTGTTATGTTTAACTATCTTGGTGATATTCAGGAAGCATTTGCCCAGTGTATAGTAGGGTACGGAATTACCCGCTGCATCGCGGATGTTTCCACTGGTTAACTGCTTCCTGAATATCAACCCTGGTCTCTAATATACTGAGATAGAGGGTGGCGACAAAGGTTAAGTTATTACAGTCCATGGTTTTTATGTTTAAAAATGTGTTTGTGCTCTGTAAGGACAGATCGACGTCATCATCATCATCATCATCATCATCATCATCATCATCATCATCATCATCATCATCATCATCATCGTCACCATCATCATCATCATCACCATCATCATCATCATTATCATCATCATTATCATCATCATCATCGTCACCAGCATCAGCAGTGCAGCGAAGATTGGAGGTGTATCTTGAGTGCGCTGGTACCCTGGTGCAATGGGTGATCATCATCATCGTCACCATCATCATCATCATCATCATCATCATCATCATCATCATCATCATCATCATCATCATCATCATCATCATCATCGTAATACTTGTACTTGTTCGATGTTGAAGGTCTTTCTTCGATCTGTCAATCACTCCATTAGTAATTCAATAATATAATATATATTGTATAGTAATTCCAAATTTACCTGCTTGCGTAGTGGTGATAAGTTAATTCCACTTACTAGGGTCGCGATATTAGTGGATAGTTGAGCAGAGAATCGGAATGTCTATCCGTTAAGGCACAATAGGTCATACAGCGTGGCTACGTTTGGCCAATGCCACAATCCAGGCAATTCTTGAAACTGTTGACAGTATGGGGTCTCATGTGACCACATTGTTGGGCAGACTGTTCCAGTCAGAAATATTGCGTTGTGAAAAGAAGTTGCTCCTAACACCTAATCTATAATGACTTTAATCAATTTCATGGAGTTTTCTCTTAAACACTTGCTTGTGGTTACTTTGAATTGTGGACTGGACATCTCATGAAGGTCATAGACATGTCAAGCGGAAGCTTGAGTGGAAAAAATGCAAACTAAATTAGCTGATTTTTTTGTCCCGTAATATTCTTTTCGTAGTTTTCTTTGCTTGCTTAAAGGGTCCCAATTCGAAGGCTTTGATTACGTTTGGCCATAATGAGGTTACCCTAAAATGTGCATTGTTATTACAATAAGCAAAACTAAAGTGGATTTTCGCAGCTCAAACCAACCGCTGAAGTTTGAATTTTTCATTTCTGTTCTGACTGTCCTATTCTATCCAATCCCATCCCCTAACTCGACAGGCGATGGGACATCATAGATGATCGTTTAACCAGCGTACGACTTCTTTCTTTGTCCATGTGGTTGTGATGGGGCCCGATGTGATTGTGTCAGGTCCATCGTCTAGATTTGTTGTGGGGACCAAGCGTGTTTGCCAGTATCAGACTGTTGTATCTGGCAAACTCCAAGAGTGTCAGACCTCTGTCATATGTCACATTGTTGCAGTGGAGTACACATGCTTCTTCCCAATAATGTGTGGTACGCATCTTGGCCAACCTTGGCATTCCAGTCGCCTTGCACTATGACTATGTCCTTCCTCGGCACTTGGACAGCCTGCAGATGTTCATAGAAATCCTCGACTTTGCTGTCGTCATAGTCTGATGACAGCTGTTCTGACAGGGAGTGATAAACCCTGCTTAGCCGTACCCCAGTACCATAGCCGCTTGACCTTTGACCCTTTTCCTAAATGAAGCGCGCGGCTTCAAGAATGCGTCTTTTTTGTCTGTGGTAGGGTCTATTGTATCAACCTAAAACGAAAAACCATACCGATTAAATTATGTTTGGGTTTCTTCCTCTTACCGATTGTGGTAGATTGTATTTAGTATCAGCGCAAGAGAGGAGGCTATCAGTTGTTATTAACAGGCAGATACACTACGTTTTTTTTTCTACAACAAAATTAACAATACTTTCCTAGGAGTTATTTTTTGTTTTAAGCTTATTTTTTCAGTGGGGCAAGACTCACAGTCAATGTTAAAAGGATGTGTCAATGAGGCGTAGTCAAAATGGGTCCATTTAACTTCAGCGTGAAACGAGGACTTAGAGCTTTCATTTTTAGTTGTGCGAGGGAAATCATGGTCTATTCACAAAGGGTGATGCGTCCTTATTTTATATCTATAATGTGAAACGAGGACTTCTAGCCTTTTTTTTGACAGGGCAAATAATCTCTTTGAAATCATCACCTATTCACAAAAAGGAGTTATACGTCCTTAGTTTGGAAATAGGTTTTGCAGTCGGGTACGTAGATGTCAGTAGCGTGACCTAACGCTTTGGGAGAGAGAGAGAGAGAGAGAGAGAGAGAGAGAGAGAGAGAGAGAGAGAGAGATGGAGGGAGGGCCAAGGAAGGGGAGGGGAAAGAATGGAGCTGATTTGACAACGTGGTTTCCTCTATGTCGATGGTAAGGGTTCCGCTACTTACTCAATGTCCGATCCCCACGCTTTCTGTTCAGCGCGTAAACTCACACCCACACACTGAGAACCCTGATGTCGTGTCCAAGCAGGAGTGATCGCTCTCCAGTTGTGCCGATAACCCCGGATTGATTCTTGACAGTTGCAGGAAGTTTTTTTCCCCAACAGTAACCGACTTTCTGTAGTGACTCATTTAGATTTGCAGTCTAGCTCGACAATCTGAAGAGTCACTACAGAAAGTCGGAAGAATCGTTCCTCTTTTCTAAACTAATTACCGATTTTCGTCCTTATACTCATTTAGATTTGCAATTTAGCTCGACAATCTGAAGAGTATAAGGACGAAAATCGGTAATTAGTTTAGAAAAGAGGGAAGATTCTGGCTTTGAAAGCAGAAGTGGGTGAAAAAAATCTCAAGGAAGACAATAAGAAGTCCTATAGAAGGATTGGGGCAGCGGTAATGACCGTTATTCCTCTTGTCCATTAGAATAGACAGATGTGAAAACGGAACTAGTTTGAAATCCAATTGTCCCCCTCACCTCCCCCCACACGGAAACAGCTATCAGTCAGTTGGCAGGAGAATCGCAGTCCGGCGTAACATCGTCAAAGTTCCGGGTGTCTTACTTTAGCCGGGCGCCAGGTCAAGTCGGGCAGGCTTTTCACGATGTTCTTAGGCGTCGTAACCCTAACCCTAACTCTAACCCTAACCCTTACTAAGACTACAATAGCGCTGTGCGCATGCGTCGAATTTGAACGAAGCTGTGTAACGCGAAAGGAATAAAATAGTACATGCTTCTCCCTATCTCACATCCACCCCACCCTCAACCTTTTTCCTCATTTGTACACAAAAACAACAAAAGAAACGGTAACTCGTGCTTCACTGGTGAAAAATACTCCGTACTGTAGCCGACTCAGATACGTTGTAGCCATGTGCATTGTGACCACAAGTACATTAACCAAGTAGATTGAATCCTCTGTGAGTTGATACACATGATACATACTACTGCTACCGCGATACTATCGACGATCCATTAATTATTTCCTGTAGAAGATCCTTTCTACTTGGTGAATGTGCTTGTGAGCGACACCCTTATCCTCCTTGCCGTGCATGCCAATCCTAACATCAGTATTCTCAAAACGACACGCGTTGTCCATTCACATCGTTCATGCAGAAAAAGAAGGTGTTGGTGTGTCATATTTAAGGTTGCGTTTTTGACGCTTCTTAGGGTGGGGGTAGTAGCACAGTGGTTTGGCCACTCGCTAGATAATGTTGGGGTGTCGGATAGCGCAGTGGTTGGAGCACTCGCTACTGTGTCGCAAGCTAAGCACCGTCCAGTGCGGTTAGCACTTGGATGGGTGACCGCAAAACGTGAAGCGACAAATAGCAACGCCCCCAGTTGACTCAACTGTGACTGAGTATACCTACTCTCTTAAGGGTGGGGAAGGTAAAGCAGCGAGGGAGAGAGATGGGCATCACCCTCATTACGCTGGCCCAAGATAAGTGTGACCTCCAACATCACGCTCCACTACGGCCACAAGGCTATGGGACTACCTTTACCTACCTTTATCTAGATAATGTTTGGTGAAGCAGCTTCGGGTCCTGGTAAGCACTTGGATGGGTGATGATTCGTGAAGCAGCGTCGGGTCCTGGTAAACACTTCGATGGGTGATGTTTCGTGAAGCAACGTCGGGTCCTGGTTAGCACTTGGATGGGTGATGTTTCGTGAAGCAACGTCGGGTCCTGGTAAGCACTTGGATGGGTGATGTTTGGTGAAGCAACGTCGGGTCCTGGTAAGCAATTGGATGGGTAATGTTTCGTGAAGCAGCGTCGGGTCCTGGTAAGCACATGGATGGGTGATGTTTGGTGAAGCAACGTCGGGTCCTGGTAAACACTTGGATGGGTGATGTTTGGTGAAGCAACGTCGGGTCCTGGTAAGCACTTGGATGGGTGATGTTTCGTGAAGCAACGTCGGGTCCTGGTAAGCACTTGGATGGGTGATGTTTCGTGAAGCAACGTCGGGTCCTGGTAAGCACTTGGATGGGTGATGTTTGGTGAAGCAACGTCGGGTCCTGGTAAACACTTGGATGGGTGATGTTTGGTGAAGCAACGTCGGGTCCTGGTAAGCACTTGGATGGGTGATGTTTGGTGAAGCAACGTCGGGTCCTGGTAAGCACTTGGATGGGTGATGTTTGGTAAAGCAACGTCGGGTCCTGGTAAGCACTTGGATGGGTGACCGTGCTCGGAAGGGGAACCATTGAACGACACAAAAATAATGAAACAAGCGCACAGCTGTGAATGGGGTACCTGACTCTATTGAGAAACGAGGAAGGTAAAGCAGCGAGAGAGAGAAAGAGAGAGAGAGAGAGAGAGAGAGAGAGAGAGAGAGAGAGAGAGAGAGAGAGAGAGAAAGAGAGAGTGGTGGGGGAGAGAGAGAGACAGAGAGAGAGAAGAGAGAGAGAGAAGAGAGAGAGAAGGGAGAGAGAAGAGAGAGAGAAAGAGAGAGAGAGAGAGAGAGAGAGAGAGAGAGAGAGAGAGAGAGAGAGAGAGAGAGAGAGGAGAGAGACGGGCAACCACCTTCATTAAGCTGCCTAGAGAAAAGAGGTTTCAAACGCCTTCCTCCCTAACGACCGAAAGATACGGGAACACCTTTTTTTTTACGCTAATGCGTGCAAAAGGGCTTAGTTATGTTGCATGCAACGGAAGACGAAGAAGCAATTATTAACGGAGGACAAGGTGTAAAATAAGTGGTGGGTGGAATGAGGTGGAGGGGGGAGGTAGTGTGTATGGTGCGAGAGGGATAATGGAGGTTGGAGATGATAGACAGAAGGTTCGCAGTGATTTCGGGGACAGGGGCAAATATTACTGACATACATCGAAATCACGTACAATTAAACCTCTGGCTTTGGAGTGTTGTTGTTGATTCGGCGGCTACATCACAATAGCCGTAGAGGACTTCTTTAAAACGTTAATCGAAACGTAGCCATGTCACTCCGAGGTTCATAGAACTCCACTGGCTCCCAGATGTGGACTTGTCGTCCACTATTAACACCACTTTGAAGCATCACTTTCATCGTATCTGTCAGAAGCTCTCACCACCTTTCAACCGTCTCGTACTTTAAGGTCCTCTCGGGAAAAAACTGCTTAAAGTTCCCAGAACGAACGACAAGGAATGTGGAGGACGCTCCTTCAGTTAAATTGTCCCCTAATTTCTGGAACTCACTGCCGCCGACTTGAGAAACGATCTAACTTTTATCTCTTTCAAATCATAACTAAAGACACATTTGTTTCGTGTGGCATTTCATCTCTAAACTTATTGTTTTTTTCCCCAAATGTACATAGATTTATTTTTGGCAGAGTGTGACAGAGTGATTTTGTACTAGGTCTTGTGTGTTGTAATTTGCTATAACGGTGTTTCATATGTAAGAAGTTTGGCAAGACTGGGTTTGAATGAGCGGGTTCAACCTGGTTAGGTACAGGTAATTGCGCTTTATAAAAACAACTTTATTATTATTATTATTATTATTATTATTAGTAGTAGTAGTAGTAGTAGTAGTAGTAGTAGTAGAAGTAGTAGTAGTAGTAGTAGTAGTAGGAGTAGGAGTATTTAAATATGTGGCTATAATAATATTAAACTTGTTATTGTTAAACTTGTTTAGTTGGTATGACGTGACTTATGTTTTCAATCTGACACCTATGCGGAAATTGCGGAATCTGCTTTTTAATGGAAACACAATTTCCTTCAGCGACGTTTTGTTGACGTTATTACCTGCTGATGACCGTCTTTTATAAGTAATAATCAAAATTTTAGTGTGGATTAACGAGCACTAACATGTAAAGTACCGTTAAATCGTCTAGGATCTGTTTTACCACTTATGGTCTGATACTTTTTAACAGGAATACTTTAGACCCATCAACAAATTGTTTTCGGTCTACAAGCACCTTTTGTGTTACGATTATCTTACCTTTTGATCTGGAATGGCTTTTCTCTTAGCAAATTGTCTGATGTCTACAAGCAGTTTTAGGTGATACAGCTATTGTTTTGTGAACGCCTACGTGTACAGCTTTTGTCCAAGCAAAGTGTTTGCAGTTTCAGTCGTATCTTTGCAAAAGTTTTGATCTCTCAGCGTTTGTTTTACATCCAGTCATCTTTCGTTGGCAATCTGCATTAAAATCAAGGCCAGTATGTCAATTACCGGAATTGCATGAGAAAATCTGTGTGCTAGCTGCACCCTTAGGACTCGGCTGCACGACACAATTATCTCTCTTCCCCATCCCTAGATTAATCAAACTGTGATCTAGTTCATGGTACCTGCAAATAGAAGAGCTCTTGTAGTCCTGGCACTGAATTTCAGCATCGCGAGTTCAACAGAGTTCCCCGCCGTTAAAACGTTCGCGCTATACACGATCTATCAGAGGAACGTGCGCGGCGTGCTGAACTAATTCCGCTTCACACCACTCTCTACCATCGATCTTACTAATATCAAGCCAAGTAGACCCTGCCTAAACAACCATTCTTCGGAAAACTTTTTGTCCCCTTTTAGTGAACAACTAATGGGCTGGTATATGCCAAAATAAATGAACTGCTGCACTAGTAATACCTCTCTATGCTCTTTGGTTAAAGAGCACAGACCTACAGCAAAAAAACACACTCTTGGATAAGTATAATGTATATGCAGGTTGCTGCGTTGAACACAGTGTTCGTGAACTTGATTGTGCGATCATTCATTACAGCACGCCAATGACACTTGTTAATTAGAGAGCCGACGAGTCTGGCGAAGAAGTGATCGGTTTCAGGTTTGTATTTTTTTGTGTAAGGTCAACGGGAAGAAAGTCAGGGGAGAAAAGAAGTAAGCAAAATCAGACAGCTGGAAAGAATGTTACAAATATAGGTCTCGTATAAAAATTATTAATAATAATAATTTTAAAACTAAAACAACGACAACAACAACAACAACAACAACAACAACAGCATAAGATGGCAAGCCATTCAAATGTATTTTTAGACACTCCCACACATATCCAAGAAATAAATTCTACAAAAGTGTTTTGTTGTCTTTTTTGTGATTGATCGTCTTTATTCTAACGAAGCCAAAAGAAAACATGGAATGTGGGCCACTATCTGCAAGGAAAAATGATCAAAATGGGCTCAATCAA
The DNA here is from genome assembly GCA_036898135.1 of Oncomelania hupensis. Taxonomy (NCBI): domain Eukaryota; kingdom Metazoa; phylum Mollusca; class Gastropoda; order Littorinimorpha; family Pomatiopsidae; genus Oncomelania; species Oncomelania hupensis. The sequence goes on along the minus strand of CM072512.1, from coordinate 79,815,263 downwards.
AGTTTAGGTACAGTGCAAAACGTGTTTAGAATGTGGTGCAGCACAATGACCCTGATTTTTGATAACACGCGATTGTTAATGACTAATGATCTAACATGCTTAGCGGTAAAGTATCCGCATAGTAAAAATGACAAACTTGAGTTCAGTTAGTCTTGAAATAATGTAAAAAGTGTTCTGAACAAAAAATGAAATTGGGAGCGACGAACCGACCGACAGATCGACTACTATTGAAAGATGGCCAATGATTTAAAGTACCTCTATACTAAAATTCAACAAAATCGCTTCAGCGGTTTTTGAGATATTGGGAAGAAAAAAAAAACCGTGTTAAGCAACAAAAGGACTCCAATGATCTTGATATAATGCCACGGGAGAAAGACACTAACATAGGTAATGATCGTATGAAGTTTGGTCAAAATCCGTTAAGTGATTCTTGAGATATGGAGTACAACGGACGCACGCACGTACGGACACACACGCACACACACACAATTCAGAATGTTCGACAGAGCGTTGTATAATAATGCTCTGTCGAAATTTCTGAAGAAATTGTCAGAATGTGTGCGTATGCCGACGGGCGGGCGGGCGTGTGTCTGTGTGTGTGCGTACGTGCGTGCGTGCGCCATATCTCAAGGACACACACACAAGCACACACACACACACTCATTTCAGCGTTTGTGTGTGTGTGGAAGAATACCGTGAGTTAACGTGCATCTGAATTTTACTTTGAATTAGTTCAAGGCAACCTCTCTCTCTCCCTCTCTCTGTCTGTCTGTCTGTCTGTCTGTCTTTCTCTCTCTCTCTCTCTCTCTCTCTCTCTCTCTCTCTCTCTCTCTCTCTCTCTCTTTCTCTCTCTCTGTCTGCAGTTGTGACTTTTTTTTGACTGTCAGTGAACTCGACTGGCTTTATTTTCACTGTGTTTTATGACTTTTTTTCCGAGTGACTTTTTTTAACTTCCGACTTTTTGTCCTGAAATCGTTTTTTAATCGTCCCTCCGGATGCCCATCCCCCACTTGTCTTAATTATTGGCTTCCCTGGAAACTCAGTATACAGTGCTGTTAACGTGAGAGAGTATGTGACAACACTAGCCAGCTTCCAGCATCAACAGTTTCCTTAATTCTTCATCATCAGCCGCAGTAACACCATCGTCATCATCATCATCATCATCATCATCATCATCATCATCATCATCATCATCATCAAATTCATAATCAGTGTTGCCTCACCAGACAAAAGTTGATTAGCCACAAATAACCTCTTTCAAAAGTACGGTTTTTGTTTAAATCGATATAGGCCTATTTATGTATTGTTTAAGTGCCTTAGGGAGGGAGAGAGAGAGAGAGAGAGAGAGAGAGAGAGAGAGAGAGAGAGAGAGAGAGAGAGAGAGAGAGAGAGAGAGAGAGAGGTGCGCAAGCAAAGTCCACAGGGTCAATGTGAATCAGATATTTTGACTCGAGGTAAAATACTTGATCCGTCTAAAAGTGTCTAAAAAGGACTACGACGGTGGTTTTTTTTAAAATCTGGCTTTTAATGTATATTTAACCTTCTAGCGGACTTCAGGCAAGCCTTGAGACGTACTGAAGTGCTTTTAGGAGTTTAAAGAGGGTTTGGTGTCCACCTGCAGTTACCGAGTAGATCAGATCTACAGGTTTCCGAAGACCCATAGAGTATAATGGGTCTTTAGGAGTCAAACAGATTTTTAAACAGAGTCTGCATGCATGCAGGACGGAATATTAAGAATCCATCCATTCATCCATCAGTACCCCAGCAGGTCGGGCCGAGGGGGAGAAGTGAGGGATGCTGACGCATTTCGTTTCGTTTTAGTACATTTTAACGTCCCCGGACACCATGGCATACAGGAGACATAAAAGTTAATAACATTAAAATCTAGCACATAATACAGAAAATCCAGAGAATTTTCCCCACTTATATAGGTCTTCTTGCAGCTGTTGTTATGTCAGAGGCGTGGCATTTCCAGCGCCGTCCGGCCGTGTTTTGACATATCCTCAAGGATATTAATACCATCCAACTCAAAATACAATTGACTAAGCGAGACTGAAAACACTAATCTGGTCGACGACTGTCGAGGTGTTTTTCAACAACAGCGAAAATCTGTTTCTACTTCTTTATCAGAAATCTGTCTAACGATAAGCAATATCCCTCCTGTTCAAGTGGTAACATTCAAACTACTGTGCTAGTTTATTCTGGATGCGGTGATCTCTACATAATCTTTGCCTTGCCTTACCTTGCCTTGATTCCTTAACCGCGGGTGGGGTCGTTGGCGCGCCACTAAGGTTTGGGAGCTGTCCCCCGGTCTGCTCCATCTTCAACGGTCAATAGTCTGCATTAAGGATCAATGTCTCACACGCGTACAGCAATATAAAAAGAGCATAGTGATAATCTATACTAGACCAATAATGACTTTATACCACTGACTCCGGGACTCTGTTACGTTTGAGACGTGCGCAATTGATCTGATCGTTTTATTTTGCAAAGCATGCAATAATAGAGTGTATTTACCTTTGATTTGATTTTGCGTTGTTGTTAGAAGAAGCTTTGTATAACGTTGGTAATTTTAGTTGGTCGATATTATTTGAGAATTTTCTAGATTTGGTTGTTTACTATCGATCGAAGTTTCGCGATTGGTGGAGTAACAGCTGAGAGATTCTTTTAGCCTAAATATGGTTGTATGACGTAAGAGAGTGATGACGAAGTTTATTCTGATTGGTTATAGTTGTGTCTTGCCCGAATGTTCTTTCTTTCTCTGGAGTATAGAGAGACTATATAAGTGCCGCACTGTTTCAAAAGTGAAAAGTGGGAAAAAGCGATTGTATGCCGTTGTTAATGTTCGCTGAATAAAGTTGGAAAACTTCATACGACGACTCCTGTCTTGTTGCTGAGTGAACAGGTTGCGTGGATAAACGAATCTGAGTTACACCTATCAGGATTCAAGCATCGGGGCTGAATCAACTACTGATAAAAAACAACGAGTGTAAAAGACTATTAGATACTTACTTGCATTCCAGTCCCGATGCAAACTTTCCTATTTTAAAGCCTCCAATTCAACGCACCGACTGTAAATTGGGTTGAGGCTTCAGTTTCAAACCGATTATTTCTCTGTCCCGCCTCCATAGCTCAGTGGTAGAGCGTTCGCCTGGCTACACCAATAACCCAGGTTCGAAGCTCTGTGGTGTGCAAGATAATAGTGGCAATTTTTTTTAAACCTTAGCAATATGATTGCTCTGGTGGATTTAGGTTTTTATTCCCAGGCCTGTACGCTGGGATGGTTATCTCTTTCACTAGTTTCAACCATTTCGCCAATGATGACCGGAGACGTTAAATTTCTTTGTTCATTTTCTATTTCTCTAATTCGTATGGTTTGTATCCCTTTTTGTGAATTAAAAAAACCCTTACATTATTGTAAAATAATACGAATACGAATACGAATCTTTATTGTCCATAGTTAAAATACAATAACATGGAAATTTGTCTTTAGTAGCACAAAGACTAAGACGGAAAGATTAAAAACTAAAAGAAATATGAACAGTTTTTGTTAAATAAAACATTAATTAAGACAATCATACGCATAACAAATAGCTTACTTCATTGCACAACTCACATCATATTACATTACATCATCACAGTACACAGAAGAAAAAATGTAGGTAACTGGGGGTATTACAGTTTGCTTAAATTTAAGATGCGGATTGCACTTGGTACATACGAGTGGCCATACAAGTTTCTTTTCCAGGCCGGGGTTCTAAACCTCCGACCTGAGGGCAACAGTTCAAATGATCTACACATGGGATGACTGTTATCAGACATGATCCTTCTAGCTTTACTTTTTACAGAATCTTGATATATTTCTGTTATTGGCTTTTGTGTCTTTCCTATCACTCTGCTAGCTAGGTTTACGATGCGGTTGAGTCTGTTCCTGTCTTTAACGCCAAGATTTCTGAACCAGGTAACAATGTTAAAGCATAGAATACTTTCTACTAGAGATCTGTAAACTATTTCTAAGATATGTAATGGAGGAGACCATTTTTCCAAAGTTCATTATCCCATCTAAATCAGCTGCTATTGCCATTCATGAATAGAGAAAACATACTTTTCTCTAAATTTATCCTAATATAAAAGAGAAAAAAATTAAACGAAGTTTGTCCATATATCCATCATCTAATAGTACCCAACCAATTAATCAAAACAATGCATTGTACATTTGAATTCAAATTGGCATGGCAAAAGAAAATAAATTAGTTTAGAAATTAAATATATTATCCGCGGTTTGCTAACTAACGGTGAACTTATGCTGGATTCCATCACAATGTCGATTAAAAAAAATAATGATTGGACTTATGTGTTGCAAAACTTGGTGCTTTAAATATTAACTACAGGCAATACCAATACCGTTATCTTCTAAAGAATTTCACAACTCTATAGAAAATGGATGTGTGAAACGATTAAATTCAATCTCAGCTATGATGAACCTTATGGAATCACCAGAGCAGTTTTAAACATGGCACATAGAATAATACTAGACTCAAACCCAAATATTGTAATAATGTGAACTGCATGCGTAATGAAAATGTATCTTTGAAGCATGTACTACTTGAATGTAGTTATATTCGTCCTTTTTTGCCAACTGATTTACAAATTATGGGTTCCACTAATAACATCACATAAGATGTGAGCGTTAGGTTAGCAAAGGCTTTAATTGACTCTCCAGTAGCCTGGTTTATTTGATTACATATTTTTGGTTGTTGTTGGTTTGTGCGTGTCTGTGTGTATGTGCGTGTGTGTGTGTGTGTGTGCGTGTGTGTGTATGTGGGTGTGTGTATGTGTGTGAGCGCGTATGCGTGAGTCATATCACTTCGATGAGGAAGAAGTTAATAAAACATCCCACCAACCGAACTTGTGTAGCTAGTGATAGCCTAGTAATGTACAGTATGTTGGACCATCGCTTCTGGAATTCTCTGCCACTGATTGCCAATAAACTGATGGCCAGTTGTGGTCAGTCCGATGTGTTTAAATAACAGACGATCTGCCTGCTGCAACGATAAGTTAGTTTACAGTTACTGCCACTATGCACAACAACTCTAGGTAGTTCCATTAAAGAAAAATGTGTCTAGTATGGGAGAACGAGTTTATAATTTTTTCATGAGAAATGTCTTTAGGGTTGGGTTAAAAAGGGTTGAAAAGGGTTGTCATACCTAGCTTAAGAATATTAAACAGTTAAAGTTTTAAGTTTTTCAATCGGTGTATATCTGTGTCGCTGGCCGTTTAACTATACCGATGAGAAAAAATAACGCCACAATGATGATGGCGAGACAACACGCAAATGGCAATTTTGGTCATACTATTGTATGACATTGGACAACACGATGACTTGCTCACAGTGGTGAAGAAACGGAAACTCCGATGGTATGGCCAGGTCGCCAGAGCATAATTTGTGGTGCCCCAACGATTTTCGAGTTACGGGATAGGATATGCTAGGACAGGATTGTAAGACGAGATAAGTCGCCAAGAGCTGTCAAGGGGTAAGAAACCATTATCAATGATGACATGAACGATTAAAAAGACCTTTACATTGCTGGCCCACACACAGAGCAGTGAACCTTCAAGGAAAACGTGTGAAAAAATCCTACACCATCGCAGTACATACAGAAGCTGAGGGTGAGATGGTGACGGGAATAAAACAAGGAAAGGGTTCATCTTGCTAATAGCATTAGTCCTTAGAGAGTAACACTTCCGGTGCATGCGTCCACCTTCCTTTATCCTGCTAAAGAGGCTGGCACACGTGGAATGTGTAAATGGCCAAATAAGAAGCAAGGAAGACGTCTAGCCATAACGAGCGGCAGGGGCAAAAAACCTGCTTCTGGGAACACCACAGCGCGTGTGATGAAAAAAAGAAACAGCAATCCTCTATTTCCTGAGCAAAACATCTTACAACGCAATGCAAGAATTGTTTCCGGGACAAAACATCTTACAATGCAATTACCTCTGAATTCGTGCAGTGCAAGTTTCCTCATTTTTTGTTTTACGAATGAAGCTTCTGAACTATCTTTCTTTTTTTTTTTGATTGTGGTAATAACTGTTTTCAGGATCTTCTTACTCAGCTATTACTGTATTTAAACCCCACTAGAATAGCAAGCAAGCGCTTGGAAATCCTATAAACGGCTTTCCTAGTGAGCCAGACGCGCGTTATTGTGGAGCGAATTAATCGAACGGGTGTACAAAGAGCATTTAATACAAATGGAAACTTAATGGGGTCTGTTAACCGAAGTCTTGTTGTCTCAGTCGCAGAGGATAAAAAACAATTTAACATTCAGTCCTGTATTATACCATCCGGCTGCTTTCGTAAGTAGGAATATGGATTGAGAGATAAATATTAAACATGCCCATGGGCACTATATGAATTATATAATTGACAGTTACTCCACATTGGGTTTCACAGAATATCTGGAAACAAGAATGATGGAATCCTGAGCTATGCCCGGTATCCGCTCTCCAATCTCTTTATAACTTTGGCCACGCCCCTTTGACAGATCCTTTTAACATTCACAGAGAGTTCTGCCCCACTGAAAAAAAAGCTTACAATAAATATCGCGGACCGGTTTTATAGTTATTTGGGTCCGATGACATTATATTGTTGGTAGTTCGTTTCTTTGTGAAAAGATATTGGTAATTTTTTATGAGAGCTAAATTTTGATTGGTTGACCTGGTCACATGACAATTCACAAATGTACATTCAAAAACCTTGTCCTTCTTTCCTCGACTATTCTAGAAATAGTTTGGTCTGGACTTCTCGCAGCTGTGTCTGCAGGTATATATTGTTTATTATTAAAAATCTTGTATTATAAATGTAATAGTATTATTAAATGATGAAACTACATGTATATTTGTTTTGTAATAACATATAAATTAAATAATTTTGATATTAGTGTGAAGGATGGAGTTTGGAGGAGACGAACATGGCGGCTCACTGTAATTTTTTGAATAACGAATTGCATTCGAATAAATATTTGATTTGAAGTTGAAACTACAATTGCAGTGTAAAGTATTATTATGAATGAAATTAATTGGTGTCATCGACGTAATAATTAGTTGTTGTGATTAGTTTTAGAATTTTTGTCTATTGCGTCACAGAGAAGAGAGAGAGGTATATGTAAGTGTCCAAAGAAAGTTTGTTTCAAAACACATAGTTGTTGTTAACTCCTTTGTCTGCAAAAGTCTCTATTTGCGCGGGCCTCGAGAATCGACGCAGAAGAAGAAGATAAAGAAGACCGATAAGAAGACGAAGAAGAATAAAGAAGAAGAGAATAAAAGAGAGAAAGAAGAAGAAGAAGTCGAAGAAGACGAAGACAAAACTGAGGAGAGGCGGACGAGGAGGAGAGAAGGGAGGCAGGAGAGGAGAACGAGGAAGAGCAGAGAAGAGGTGGAGAGACGGAGAAGGCAGGAGGAGAAGGGGAGTGAATTTCAGGAGCAGGGAAAGAAGACGACGTAGGCAAGAGACTAGATATCGAACTTAACTAGCTGTAGATATATAGATAGCTTTCGTTTTCTTTCCTCTGGCAACGGTGATTGGGAGTTGTGCGTTATTTGTGAGTTGTATAAGATTATGTATATTATACATATTCTTTCCACGGATTTATTCTGCGACATGACGTGGGTATTCATTCCATGTGATTCTTGTTGATTTTTTTGGTATTTGTGCTATTGTATTGATTTATTTTATTGTTTAATAGAGGGTATGACAACTTATTTTACTGTTACGAGAAATTGTGAGACGGGAGAACACGCAGATTCATGCAGACATACACGCAGGGCCGGATCTGGGGGGGGGGGGGGGGGTTCCTGGGTTCCGGAACCCCCCCCCTGGCCATTCGATGTACCTCACTCAGTCAGAAAAAAAATATATATATGGAGTTTTTTTAAAGCTCTTAATTTAGTTGACACTGGTGGTAAGTAAAACGTTCCTCATTCTACTCAAGTTCCTCGAGCGGACACGTTTTTGTCACCCCTAACACCTTAAAAAATTTTTGGAACCCCCCCCCTCCAAGAGTAAGTGATCCGGCCCTGACACGCAAGTTCTGAAATACCCTTTTTCGTTACAGCAAACAATAACTCTATCGAAAGTATAGTTCTGTTTTAAATCCATAAATTCAATAGTGCTGTGCCTATCAATAGCAACCGCTAGACACCGTTCTTGCCAAAGCCGATAAGAGGCAGAACCCACAACAAAGCTGCTCGGTAAGGTTTGTCATTTTAGGCTGACACAACAGACCCTATCCTACCCTACTTCAGACACCAAAGACGCACTCTTGAAGCCGCGTGGTTCATTCAGAAATAGGGTCAAAGGTCACACGGCTATGATATTGGTGTACCGCTAAACAGGGGAGATCACTCCATGTCAGAACAGAACTGGAAAATTCAAACTTTAGCGGTTGGTTTGAGCAAGGAAAGCCCATTTTATCATTGTGTATTGTAATGTCATTTCAAATTTTAGAGTGAACCCGTTCTCCTTTAAAAACAATTAATAGCTTTAGAATTGGGGCCCTTTAATACAGATATGAATCTGGAATCATGTATACAAAACAAGCACAAGCTGACAATGATTAGCATTAAGACAATAAATCGATGCAGTCCGAAATGGAACGTCCTTTGTTTATTAAGAATGTCTCCAGCTGACTTTGCTGACATGATTTTCAAAGGTTGACCGTCACACTAAGGGGATGACCGTTTGTAGCTTCGGGCTTCGCAGTTTCATGAGCTTGATACCTGCCACTCAACCCATATGTAACGAAAAGGGCGGATTACAAGAATTGCGTGTATACGTGCGTGGATATTCTGCGTGTTCTCCCGTCTCACAACTTCTGTAACTCATAACAATTAACTATGTTGTCACACCCTCTATTAAACTATAAACATGAAACAACAAAAGAAGCACAAATATAGAAATCAACAAGACTCAAAAAATACAATTATTTCTACTGACGTACTTTCGTATAGCAAATCCGTAGTTAAATAGTCACACACACCACTCACAAAAAAATAGCACATATATTCCAATCGCCGTCGACAGAGAAGAAAATAAACGTAAATAGTCTCACTGTGATTATGTTCGATTGTCTATGTATGTCCTCTGCCTACAGCACCTCCTAGTCCTCCCTTCCTCTGTCTTCTTATCCTTCTATCTAGTATGTTCTTCCGCTCCTCTCACTTTCTCCGTCTCCTTGATCCTTTCTTCGTCTTATTCTTTCTTCTTCGTTTCTTTCTTCCTCTTCAGTCTTCTTCGGCGGCTACTCTCCTTTGCTACTGCTGCTGCTGCTGCTGCTTCCACTTCTTCGTCTCTCTTATTTATTCCGCTTTGGCCGCTTCTCTCTTGGCTGCTGCTGAAGTTTCCTCTTCTTCGTCTTTTTTCTTTATCTTCTTCGTTATTTCTTTTCTTTTGCTGCTGCTACCGCTTCTTCTTCTTCTCCTCCTCCTCCTTCTCCTTCTTCTAATTCTCCTCATTCTCCTTCTTCTTCTTCTTCTTCTTCTTCTTCTTCTTCTTCTTCGAGGCCCCAGCAGGAAACATCTGCAGACAAAGGAGTTTACCACAACTAAGTTTCTTGATACATAAACTTTCTTCGGACTATTACATATAGACTACCTCTCTCTTCTCTGTGACGGGACCAGTCCAGCAATACAATTCAAATTTCATCCATGTCGAATACAGTTCACAACATAAGCAAAATTCTAAAACTAATTATAACAACTGATTATTACGCCATGACACCAATTAATTTCAGTCATACAAATAAATGTAATGCTATACACTGCAATTGAAGTTTCAACTTCAAATCAATCCGACTTCAACTCGTTATTCAAAAATTACAATGAACCACCATCTTCATCTCCTCCCTATTCCATCCTTCACACTACTAGTATCAAAATTAATTATTATTAATTTTATTACATACCCATTACAATGTAATCGTTTTAAAATACTATTACATTTATAATACAACATTTCAATCAACAAACAATATATATCTGCAGACACAGCTGCGAGAAGTCAGACACATCCAAGGCTTAGTATTGTTAAGAAAAGTATGAATATATTTTTGAATGTACATTGGTGAACTGTCATGTGATCAGCTCAACCAATCAGAATTTAGCTATCAATAAAAAAAATTACAAATATCTTCTCACAGTAAAATACTACAAAAATATAAAGTCATCGGACCAAAATACTATAAAACCGGTCCGTGACACCATAACAGTTTCCCATTTAAAGGAGATGTGTCTTATGGTAGGTAGAATGTGCGAGATGGATGCACCACGAAACCAGTCATTCGTCACCTGAACGCTAAGCTAATGATTTTGCACTGGAATGGAACTAGCTACATGAGGTGGTTTGAACAAAATCTCTACCTTGCTAAGATGGCGGCGAATCAATTAAAAACGCATTAACAAAGTAAAACGTGTGGGTCTGCGTCTCATTCCATGCGGGGTCAAATCAACGGTACCATTTCGCGATGACTTCGGGCTGGGTAACGGCCAACCATGCAGTGTGTAGTTACCCGCAGAATTAAATGAATGCACCAAGCTACATGTATAGAGAAATTGATGAATGCATTAGGCTGCGCCTAGAACGTCGAATGACTGAGTGCCCAGAGCTCTCTGAGGCCCATATTTAAAACAGCAAATCCCGGCAACAGCACTTCTACAGGCTAAACCATCCACAGACTCTGGCAGAGAGGTACAGCATCCTGTAATCTCAAAGGCCAGCGCGCTTCATCTGTCGCGTTAAGGGTCGATCGGCTAGCCTTGTAACTGAAGCTGCCAAACGAGCACTAACAGCCGCTGAGAAGCACCGAGTCAAATCAATCTAATCCAAGATTGGTTCCACATATAGTTCGCCACTTCATTACCTTTCATCTGATTGCCTGTCGCTTGTCTTGAACCCTGAACGCTATCCTAAACTTTCTAGCCATACCACAGTGCATTAATGGCCACACTCCATATTGCGTTGGCTACGTTTGTGCTCACGCTTCGAACACCCTTAACTTTTCCCTTTAGCTCCATCCTAACTGAAGTTATTTTATGGGATGCTAATTGCGATTAATTGTTACCCTTACGGGGCTTTACAAATATTGATGGTTGACGGCACTGGGCACGGATGCACTATGAACATAGAGATTAGCATATTGGTGGGTGGGTCGATGAGAGGCGTATAAGGATGATTAACACAAATTATGGACCCTTTTTTGCTAGTTTATATAACGCTGATGGAACGAGCAACTTACGCTGTCCTTCGATGTCCCATTTAGTGCAGCAAGTTTCTTCAACTATAGATTCAGGTTGGTTTCCAATTCCAAGGAAGAAGAATGAAGATTTGAATTTTTAAAATTTGATTTTGACACTATATTGTCCATTTTTATCGGGAAATTCTGGGCTGCTTCCCTTGGGTAAGGCGTAGTCGCAGCCTGTGGCGCGCCCAAACCCAACCTACCTAATATTAGTTGTGGTTTTTGAAATTTTGCTGGGGGGAGCAAACCGGAGCACCCTGAGAAAACCCCCGAGACGTTGCCCGAGTCGAAAGTAAATAATATTTGGAGAAACATAACCCAAATGCTGGATCGATCCCACACCTGTCAGGCGCGATTGGTTTCTGGCCTGTGGACCAGGCAAGTTAGTCCCGCCTTAAACCACTCGGCCGCAAGAGGGGAAGGAGATACGTGTAATGTAGGCATACAAGAACACGTATTATGGTACGTTAAAAAAATTCAGTTCTTCACAAAATAGTTTGCTTGTTTCGGTATGTGTTCAATGTTCAGTATTTTATATAGACAGATTTAGGTTTGAAAAGCACAGGGATTCCCGCGCTGGGTCTAATAACACTGGGTTTGAGAGGTTTTGTTGCCGGATTTTAAAAAACAAACACAAAAAATAAAAAAGAAAGCTGGCGCTGGCCAACACAAGGGAGTAAAACTACATTAAAGGGCAAGATCATGGGCGAAGAGCGTCCAGACAAATAAGAAGCTGTAGACACGATGATTTTGGCGTCTAGCCGACTCCACAATAGATTTAGCGTCCTCTTTCCTGGCGCGCTTCGTTTTTCAACGATCATTCAGTAATAGAGACTTTAAGCCTAGACTTTAACTCCCAGTTTACCTCAAGCTTGTCATTCCTTCTTCATTTTTGTTTTTCTGTTTCTCCTCCTCTTCTTCTTGTTCTGATTTTCATCTTGTTCTTTTTCTTATTCTTGTTGTTGTTGTTGTTGTTGTTGTTGTTGTTGTTGTTGTTGTTCTTCTTCTTCTTCTTCTTCTTCTTCTTCTTCTTCTTCTTCTTCTTCTTCTTCTTCTTCTTCTTCTTCTTCTTCTTCTTCTTCTTTCTTCTTTCTTCTTCTTCTTCTTCTTTTTTCTTCTTTCTTCTTCTTTTCCTTCGTCGTCTTCTTCTTCTTCTTCTTCTTCTTCTTCTTCTTCTTCTTCTTCTTCTTCTTCTTCTTCTTCTTCTTCTTCTTCTTCTTCTTCTTCTTCTTCTTCTTCTTCTTTTCAATGTGATCACACAAAAACGAATTCATAATTTATTACTTCTTTCTTTGAGAACGTAAAAACTACTAATGAATTATAAATGACGCAGAAAATAAAACAATACCCCATCACCGATCAAAACTGCTGTTTATGTATTCTAACACCAATTCGCAAACCTCTATGCGATGCCGTATGTATAAAGTACAAATATATATATATATAGATAACGGGAACAAGTTAGAACAATGGCTATCTAAGCTACCTTATGAAACAAAATAAAAATTCTAATGTAAAGAAGAGAACCCGTTGATGCAACTGGTGTAATTCTGAACATTGTTTTCTAAAGAAACGTTTGTATGCATCGTGTTTTTAAAGCAAAAATCAACAAGGAGCAAATATTGGGGTCGGGATTTGTTGTAATTTTCCTAAACTCTCTTGTTTTGTTTTAGCATGTCAACTTTGCATGAAGCCATTGAGCACGTTTGACAACTAAATGACGCACCCACCAATTTTGTCACAAGCTTGATGCGATTTCCCAGCGAATCCCTGGAGTCGCGGAGACTGCGAGGAGGAGACTGATGGCGTGCCGTCCTAGTGTGTAACTTTATGAAGGTCTTAAGTGTGGCCCTCCATGTCCCTTTGGCTGCAGAGTATCCGAGACTGATTTACAGTCTGCCAACCATATCCCAACAGTGATCCTCCACTCATAAGGCCTCTGAATATGTATGGACGTGAACAGATTTGCAGACTGTTGACTTCATTCTGTTTTCACGTCTTCACTCGGCCATTCCCTCCCTCCCCCCCCCCTACTCCTCCCTCTCTCTACTTCCATCCCCTTCTCCTCCCTCTCTCTCTCCTTTCCTCCCCTCCGAACTCTAATTTTTCAACTCCGTACTGCACCACAGAGATCCGTAGGCACAGATGTTGGACTGCACGACTTTGGCTAAAGCCATGCCATTGAAAGCCTAATACTGAGATCCATCAGTTTTTAATGAACTTAGCACTTTCTGGAAAGTTGTTTGCATGAAAAATGAGCAAGAGCACATTTAATCAGTGAAAATGTAAAACGCAAAATCCTTGCCTAAAAATAATGGTTTGATACATTGTCGTACAAGCGTTTAAGGTGATAGTATTTTTGTTATAACCCGCCAGTCATTAACTTTCGATTAGCGCTATTTTCGCACATTGTCTTGAGCTTGGGTTAAAATGAAAGTTAATTTGATGAAGCTACTCCTAAAGTTTCGAAGATTTGAGCTAATCTTAGTGTTTTGACGGCTTTTCTGTTCTAAAATATAATTGAACAGACTATTGCAAAACAAAGTTTTAATGCTGACTTGGTGCGCTTGTTCTTAAAAATTACGGTACAAGTAATCTGTTGTGATAACCTTTTTAACTGATTGTGTTTGCAGTCCGGTCAAAGCCTGTGAAAACTTTTTAAAACATTTGAATCTTTCCTTTTTGAACATGTCCGAAGTTTTAATTATCGCATGCTTGGCGCACATTTTCATTTGGCGACGCATATGGACTTCAGTCATGACAAGGTTAACGTCTGATGTAAATTTAGACTCCGAGGCAACCTAGCTCACGTAAATCGGTTGAACTAAGTGCAAAAGTTTAAACAGTTTTAAAAACTACGCTCTTTCATGCCGTTATAGTAGATCACATGACTTTTCAAGACGACTGCTGCGATTAAGCAATTTGGAGACTTTACATGTAAATACACAATATTGAATACAAACATAATTTCATAAATAATTCGCTTTTAGAGCGCTAGTGTTGCAAGGTTCGTGCAAGGGATTAATATTTTCATTAAACGAAGCATTTAAAACGTATTTTCTTCCAAGTCACGTTCAGAATACATACATAGCAAACGACAAACACAGATTGACCTTTAGCTGAAAACCAGCATTGCCCAAAAGTGTTAATGTTCGTTGCGTCTCGGTTTCATCCTAAAGAAAGAACTTTTATGGACATGCAAACCAATTTTTTTTAAAGTCAAAGTGTCTGTATGTTCTCGTATCGCAAGTGTATTTTATGCTGTAACTTAGGGTCTGTTTGTTTGCATCTTTTCTCTCTCTCTCTCTCTCTTTCTCTCTCTCTCTCTCTCTCTCTCTCTCTCTCTCTCTCTCTCTCTCTCTCTCTCTCTCTCTCTCTCTCTCTCTCTCTCTCTCTCTCTGTCTTTGAATTCCCACTGTCGCTCTTTCTCCTTTGTTCTTTCTCATTCCTACTCTGTTCTATCAGTCCACTACATTTATCTTCTTCGCAAAGGTCAGTCACCTACCTCTTTTCTTGAAAACTCTCCCACAACTCCTCATTTGTGTATGGGGTCTATTGGGTCAGCTAGTATTGGACGCTTTCTGCCAAATGGTCATTAGGTCTTTCTATGGCATTATTATTTAGCAATGTATGCGTTTTATATGTATGTGTTTCGTTGATGTTTATATTCTATTTTGTTTTTGTAAACGGGGGTTCGATAAATTAGAGCATACCTCAGCGTCCCCTTCGTGGGATGCCTTTATTGTAAAGTGGCCGGCTGGTATCATCAGATCTTTTATATGGATCAGGGTTGAGTCCTCTTTCAATCAAGTTATGATCCTGAATTTGTGGTCCTTATTCGCCTCTTTGCAGTTCGCAGGACCCCATAAACAATGAATAACTAACTAACTAATGTAAATATATGCTGTGAATTTTAACGGGCCTAGTGCCTTTGAGTAGGCATTGAAATACACTGTTTGGTTTTACTAACAAATTTCCTGTTTAGATGTCGTAACGTACCGTTTTTGCATTTCCAGACTTATCTGGAGATACTTTGAAATATTCGGAGGGTAATCAGAACGAACCAATTGACGGTCTATCGTCGGTCCGTTGTGAGTCATATCTCAGGAACAACTCAACCGATTTTCACCAAACTTCATAGGAACCTTACCTAGGTTAGTGACCCGCCTTCCGTGCCATCATATTTGCTCTACCGCAAAGATCAAGAACTTTGGAGACATGTTTTTGCTAAACACGATGTCCTCAACACCGCCAAGAAAATTAACACTTTTAATAATGCTTACTTTTCGCCGTAAGAGGTAGAGCAACCTCCAGCCTCCGTTTTGTGGATGAAATTGATGGACTGGCTTGAGAGGAATATGAACTTGAACAGCTGGTAGAGAGGCGTGCTCCAAAGCTTTGGAATGGAAATAAGTGCGGAGAAGACCACAGTGATGACCAACAACACCAATGGCATCAAAATGGACATCAAAGTCCAAGGCCAATCCTTTAACACGGAGCCATTGTATCAGACAATGGGTCCCGGCAGGAAGTCCTATCCAGGATCGAACAAACAACTGCGCGCCTGACAAGGTTAAAGCCCATTTGGAAAGACAGAACCATCAGTCTACATTCCGAGGTAAGGCTGCTGCGCTCCCTTGTCATCTCCATCTTCCTATCCGCTTGCGAAACATGGACCCTCACAACAGACCTACAACGAAGAATATAAAGCATAGAGATGAGGTGCTACAGAAGATTTCTGGGCATTTCCTATATCCAACAAATCACCAATGATGAAGTCCAACATACAATCCATTGGACAATACGATGACATGCTCACAGTGGTAAAATAATAATAATAATAATAATAATAATAATAATAATAATAATAATAATAATAATAATAATAATAATAATAATAATACAGGATGCTATACGCGCCTTTCCCCAAATCATTCAGGCTCAAAGCGCGGCGATCTATACCAACATACAAGCTCACCTATCTCATCTACCCTCACACACACCAAACACACATTCATCACTCAAACAGGTGGTGTAAAGGCAGGGAGATCGCTATTAGAAGACGTCCTGTACCATTATTGAAGGGAGGGAGGAAACCGGAGTGCCCGGAGAAAACCCTCAGTAACAGAAACTCCGATGGTATTGCCACATCACCAGAGCATCAGGCCTTCCAAAGGCCATCCTGCAAGGCACGGTTCAGAGAGGCAGAAGAAGAGGGAAACAGAAAACAACATTCAAGAATGGACTGGCTTGACACTGAGTGAAGCCATGAGGTCTGCTGAAGACAGAGAAAGATGGAGTACGCTGGTTAAACGATCATATGTTGTGCCCCAACGACTTTCGAGTTACGGGATTGGATAAGATAGGATAGGTCTAGAAATACATTTGAATCGCTTTCCATCTTGTCCTAATTTGCTGAGACATATAAAGTCCTCAGTTCTTTTTGCATAAAGTTACAGAATGTGTTCAATATTCTTAAAGAAATTAAAACAGACATTTTTTCGCTTTGTAACAATATACGTATCACCTATCTCTTTCTCTCAGCCCCCCTCCCCCTCCCATTTCTAAGTTGTTTAGAGTCATTTCTTCCAGTTAAATTGAGTAATACATTGCTTTTTGTCATTAGAACGAACAGTCTTATATTCCAAGTCCAATTATTGCCTTTTCATATTGTAAATAAAAATTTGAACTGGAAAAGCGATATAGCGCTATAATAAAACGATTACATGGACAAATGAAAATAAAATATTAAATAGGTAAATGAAAAAAAAAACATTTGGATGTTTAATAATATGAGCCACCTTTCTTAGCGAAAGCATGGCAACCGCAGCCCAGAGCATCCTCTCCCGGTCTAACACTTTCCTAATTTTAAGAGACACTTAGACGGGCACATTCATGCTGTTTGCTTTTTAGAGCAAGTTCAATTTCAACTTTGGTAGGCTGAAGAAGGCAGCGTGATTGATACTGCCGAAATATTTATTTTAAGGAAAATTATAGAAGACTCTGAGTCTGGAATATGCCACTCCAGATTCTGAGTTCATAATTAAATTCTATCAGTATACACTCGTTCACTTTTAAGATACGATAAGGTAAGATCACAATTTTTTTAACAAGGGTAAAGGAGTAAGCGCTTTTGTTATTGTGTGGTTGGTGTCTTTAAGTGTTTTCTTTTGGACGGATCAAGAAAGAGCCGCAACCTTCACCTTCTCTTTTCTTCTGGATACTGTGGATACTCGGTTAACACGAAGACTAGTTTACATCGTTCCTCACCGTTTTTATTGTCTGGTGTAATCTCCCCGCCCTTCTGGTGACTTTTGCCTATGATGGGGTGTTTCTCAGGGAGGGGAGCTTCAACCCTAATAACCTGTTTGTAAGTTAAACTCCCGTACTTCCCTAACGAATTCTTCTTCCTCTCGGGGGAATATAGGAACTTGGTATGACAGGACCCTAACTGCGAAGGGAAAATTATAAGAGCTTGCTTACGAGCTGAACCACTTTCGATGGAACATTTTAGGTATCAGCGAACTGCGCTTGAAAGGCCTAGGTGAAACAATTGCCGACAAAAGCCACAGGCACAAGCTTTATTTCAGCAGGAGAGATGACAGGCACGAACACGGTGTTGGATTATTGGTGCACAAAAACATTCTGGCCATTGTCATTCGTTGCCGCCCAATCTCCAGTAGATCCATTACAATCCGTCTGAGAGCAGCCCTTTCACCATGTACCATCACCATCATCCAGGCATATGCTCCCACATCAGACTATGACGACAACAATGTCGAGGAGTTCTATGAACATTCACAGGCTGTCCTTGACCATGTGCTGAGAAAGGACACAGTCACAGTGCAATGCGGCTGGATTGCCAATGTTGGCCAAGATGCGTTCCACAACTGGGGAGACACATGTGGACTCCACTGCAACAGCGAGAGGCCTGGAGTTTGCCAGATACAACAGTCTGATACTGGCAAACACGCTTGATCCCTACAAAAATCCCGACGATGAACCTGGCACAGTCCCAACGGGATTCATCAGAGCCAGATCGATTACATCATGGTCAAGACACGCTTCGGATTAAGCATCAACATTGGCAAGACACGCACTTTTCCAAGAGCAGACATCGGAAGTGACCACGATTTCCGGCTCCACTTGAAGAAAGTAAACAAAGCAAAGTGCACCAGGCTGAAATTCGACCTGGACAAACTGCAAGACCGGGAGGTGGCAAATATATTGCAAGCAACAATTGGAAGGAAATTTCGACCGCTGCTCATTTCGGAAGTTGATGAAGTAAATATAAACACCATGACCGCCACCTTCAACTCAACAGTGACAGATGTCGCCACTGATATTTTTTGCAAACACCGCCCAAAGAATAAACCATGAATCATGCCTGAATTTGTGGACCTGTGTGACGGCCGAAGAGAGATGAAAAGGAAAATAACACCTACCCAGAAATCAACAGTGGCATCCGAAAAGGCATGCGCACAGCAAAGCAGAGCTGGATAGAAGATCAATGCCAGGAATTAGAGAACAGTCTGAACAAGAACAACAGCAAGAAGACCTACCAGACTGTTGAAGCTGTTAAAGAAACCATGGTTTTTACGATCGATGTGGTTGTAAAGGTCAGAGCAGTACTCTATCCATCTATCCAAGACTTATTATTCTTCTGTAAGGTCAGAGCAGAACTCTATCCATCTATCCGAGACTTATTGTTCCTCTGTAAGGCACAGGCCGGATCGACAAACCGACCGACTGGTACAGACTGCCAAAGAATGGTTAATGAGTTAAAATACATAAAATGATGCCAAAAATTATCAAACTAGGTAAGCCGTATATAAGATACAGATCAAAACGTGTTCAGCTATTTAGGAAAGAACCAAACGCACTTGATCCTTTAGATAGACAAATACGATGGCATGGGAAACTGGCTAATATCCCTAGTAATGCTCCGCTGATTTTGGAACAAAATCTGTTTAGTAGGTACGGCATGCATCGAACAGACCGACCGGCATTGGGGTCGTTCTGTTACACATCTATAGATCAAAGTATTTCCAGATAAGTCTGAAAATACAAAACTAAGCAAAGAAGAAGGTTATGCAAGACACCCAGTAGAATGCCTAAAGTAAAGTAAAAATCAGTGAAAAGAGCAGTTGTACAGAAGACCCTGTAGAGCGTCTAAAGTTGCATTTCCAATAAGATATCACGAAGGGCCGTAGGTAAATTATTTAATTTTGCTGGCTAAAATGTGCATTAGTATCTACAAGAAAACCAAAGCAATAAGACCTCTGAAAGATATATTTGAAGCTTATAAATTTTATAGAAAGTTTAATAAGTTGATTTGAAATGGTTTATTTTGATTCAGTAAGTCTATACAGGACGTCTATTTAATACTTACAGTTAAAATGTTAAAGAAAAAAAAAGAACCAATGAAGAAGGCTATTTTAAAATAAATAACTAACTAAAAATAAAATGTAAACAAAAAGATCACAAAGAAAGGGCCAAAAGGAAATAGGTGAATTGGGCCTGCATGCTACTGAGATTTTTAAAAAAAATCACGGAGGGCCGCGCCATCCCTCCAGGCATTTACATTCTGCCTACAAAAAATATATCATTCAGTCCCCGGCCTCTCTTCCTCCTCCTCCTCCCCCTCCTCCTCCTGATCATCATCATCATCATCATCATCATTGCCATCATCATCGTCATCAAAATCATCATCATCATCATCATCTTGTTGTTGTTTAGTTGTTGTTTTCTTCTTCTTCTGATCTTTTTTTTCCTGTAAAAAAAAAATTACCAAGCTGACGACTGTAAACGTTATAAAAGATCACAATTCTTAAATCGATGTTTTAAAGCATCCATGATTGTTGTTGCAGGGAGAGAGAGACAGACAGAGACAGATAGACAGAGATAGAGACAGAGAGAGACATAGACAGAGGCAGAGACAAGCAAACAGACAGCAGGAACAGACAGAGAGCTTGCGGGAATGGAATTCATCTTTATCATTCAATGAAATGTTGTGATATTTTTTGTGGTGTATGAAAAATACGATCATCTGTGGTGCCCCAACGACCTTCGAGTTACGGGATAGGATGGGATGAGAAATAAAGTGTCAAGCAAGGGTCAAGAGGCGCACGCACAAATAATAGAGTTCTATCACAGTTATCCTATTTTCAGTGCAACAATAGCTTACTCAATCAGACTCTATAGACGTAAACAATTTGATTGCAGTTTAAACGATTTTTAATTCCTGAGTTTTGCTTTGACATGACCGATAAAAAATATGTTTAAAAAACCTAATGTTTTATATATTATTTTCTCTCTTGGTTTTATAATCTAAAATCGCATCATTTGTGAGCGGACTAAATACATTGATCGACTTAAATTGAATTGACATGACCGATCGTGCATCGGCTTTCCTGGGGACAAACTAATAAACAGATACTTATCTATACACACGTACCCCACCAATACATCCTCGCACGCGTACACACCTATACGCACACTACACTAACAAAACGTTCCAAGCGAACGGACAGTTTCGTACAAACAGTTCGTAGGCTACTGGTCGTTAAAGATCGTCTGCTTGCTATACGTCTTAGCGATGGACAGGACACTTTTAAACAAAGGCCAACTTTAACTAAAGACTCGCTTCGTTTCACCGGCCCGACTCTTCTTATCAATTTATTTATTTATTTATTTATTCACGGTTGTCACGTCATCCGAATGGGTTCAGCGACTTCAGCTCAAACAGCGAGTGATAGGATACAAACTCAAACTAAAATAACTAACACAAATGCCAGATGAACATTTACACTCTTTTATTCAACACACAACCACACATAAAAATGAGAAATCTATACCCTACCCCAACCTTAATCGGTCCCACAACCCCAACAATTAACAATCAATTACCTCCCTTGTCTAATCCGTAACCTCTTTGATACTGAACACAAGATGCCAACACAATCAAGCTATAACAATATGAAAATAAAGATGAAGTAATACAACTGATGGCTTACAGTAGGTATACAATCACCAAGATTTGAAGAAATGTATTTAATTAATATAAAACTCCTTATACAACAGCCTGATTCCGTTTCCAATACAAAGCTTAACTAAATCGTCTGGAATTAGCACCACACGCTGTATCACAGACTGTAAAGAGTCAATGTTTTAAATGTTCACTAGGTATTTAGTATGTTTTATTTGTGTGTAATGTGTGTATAATTGAGAGTGTGTGTGAGGCCCTGAGTACTGCGACTTAAGTAACAGTGGTCCCACAGGCACGTCGTCTTGCCGCCTCCAGGTAGTGGAAGTAGAATTAGAACGTAGAGCATAGTAGGCAGAACGCAGAACGTGGTACGTAGTGACAAAAGCAGAAGTAGTAGAACATAGATAGGTAGAACATAGGCCCAATCTGTTCAACAAAATAAACCATCTTACTAGGCTATCTCTAAATGTAGACATAACATGGGAAATAACTCCTTCCGCCGTCCGCCATCTTGATCTGTTTATGTATGCATTACAACAATTCATAATTCTTA
Source organism: Oncomelania hupensis (assembly GCA_036898135.1). NCBI lineage: Eukaryota > Metazoa > Mollusca > Gastropoda > Littorinimorpha > Pomatiopsidae > Oncomelania > Oncomelania hupensis. The sequence goes on along the minus strand of CM072512.1, from coordinate 79,793,431 downwards.
TACAATTTATATAATTCCACATAAACACAATGATATACAAATGTATATTATAATTCCATTCCTAAACAACAATCGTGATTCATTCTCTCTCATATTCATCACCCCTCTTTCATATTCATCACCCCTCTCTCATATTCATCACCCCTCTCTCATATTATAATACATCGTCATTCTTGACCTCGTTCTTGCAACAACGTCAACAACATTATTCCATTTTACATTTTCAACAAGGAAATCATATTAAAAAAATACTATTTATCAAATACCTTTTTCCCCTCACCCATCATCATTCATTCGCGTACGCATGCTCAGAGTGTATAGCCACTGAAAGAATTAGAATACTGGCACCACTCACCTTCAGTTCTCGGCCTGTGAAGTTACAGACACACAAAACACCGCAACACAACACAGTCTGTATGAGAGTCGGTGGTTCGTTACTAGCGTCTTATTATGATCTAGGGTACCCTAGCATCGACGAGATGCCTAGGCCTCGGGCGGTCTCTAAGATAAGAGCACACACCCTTAAGCCCTAGCTTAACTGGCCGAGACAAACCCGAACCTTGTCTCGGCGAGACACCCGAGACAGTCTCGGCGAGACACCCGAACCATCCTTGCCCTTAACTAGGCTCGGCGAGCAATCCGAGACAGGATCGGCGAGAACATCGAGACGTGTCTCGCCGTGTCGCGGGCCGGCCTTTTGTCTTGCCGTTCGTGCGCAGCAAACCTGCCTGAGACACTATTTTGATTTGCTGAAAAATCTATCAATGTCAATGACAACTGATCTAAAGAAATACTACAACACTTAAAATAAGTAGGTGCACCAAATCCAAACTTAATTCAGACTAGAGAACAGTGAAAATACTGAATCAGTAAAAATAATAAATCATTGAATAGCCACTGAGCTGTTCAGCCAACTCTTGCACCAGTGCATGAAATGCACCTTGCTGGTGCCTTTGCAACACATAGGGAAGTGTTGCCTTTTGCTTTCTTTCTCTTTCTGCTGCCCCTTCGTTCTTGCTTAGGACATACAGCGCTAGAACAACGCCAAAATCTTCTGCAGTTTTCAATTCACGATCGAAGGCCGCCATTGTTGCTAACGTAACTTTGTCACGGTATGTCAGTTTCGACGCAGCTAAAAATAGACCCAGTTCAGAAACGAAAGAGCTCGCCGTGACGCCCGATCTCCTGTCTCGTCTCGGCTGGTCTCGGGAAGACCCAATTAAGAATAAAACCGCATTTTTTACCTTTGGTTCGCCGAGACAAGGTTCGGTTTGTCTCGCCCAGTTAAGCTAGGGCTTTAGGAAGTTGCTCTACACAGAAATCACACAGCACTGTGGCAGCAAAAATCCTCCTAACTGTGGCAAAAGTACTTTAATAACACAGCTTCAACAACACACTGGTCATTCTTGCCCATCTTAAGGAACAAGACCTCGGTTGGTTCCAAACACAAAACACCAACGTTATAAACGGACACTACACTTATTCTATGATAGTGGCAGTCACAGTCTATCCAATAGTCATCCGATCACAATCAGTATCCACTTGACTCTACCACTTCAACGCCACTTCCAGTCCACAGTTCAAGGCATAGAACTCTGTTCAGGCTCCAAGCACCTATCGAGCTATACGCAAACCACGTGAAATCTCAATTCCTGGCATACACTACGCAATTCAAACCGCTGATTCACACTTTGCGCACAGCCCTCTCATAGATATGAAACTGTAAACTATTTACATCTTGACTCAGCATATAATTATTTAATGTGCGTCAAACTCGTGTCGTCACAATGGTGTTCGTTTGTATGTTTGGTTAGTTGTTTGTTCTTGCGACACACATTTAGAGCTTCTTGAATTGCTGGTCTCTCGGATAATATAAACCAATTTACAAGTCTCCCGATGAATTTACTTGATTGATTGATGTTTTTGCTTGATTCGTTAAAGAGATATGCTTCTGCATGTGTGTATGGTATATGCCGTATACTGTATATTGTGTCGTTGTATGTTAATTTATACATTAGACATTGTAATACTGGAAGATGAAATAAAAGAAAAAAAGGATATAAAGGCAGGAGACTAACAAATTTGTTCTCAATACACGCATTTCGCTAAATGTTTTCTTCAGGAGTAAAAAGCCAACTGAGGAATAACAATCCAACACGACACTTTTCCCAGCAATGACGAACAGTATTAAAAGGTAAACTAAAATGAAACAAGTAATTGTATGCTTTATGTTGCAGTGTCTGCCATCAAGTGCCTGCAATGTACGTCACTGTTACAGAGTAGGGTGTGCCAGACGGGCGACATGTCAGCCACGGACTGTCCTAGCGAAGATGACCGCTACTGTACCAAACTCACAGCCGATTCAGGTACGAGCTGAGCTCGACTATTTATTTATTTATCTGCCTCTCTGTTTGTTTTGGTTGGTCTGGTTATTTGGTTGGTCTGGTTAGTTGGTTGGTCTACTCAGTTGGTTGGTCTGGTTAGTTGGTTGGTCGGCTCGTTTATTTGTTACTCACATAAATACTGATGTCCGGTACAGCTCGTGTTGCTTTCAATCTCTTCAATCTCCTTTATCTTGAGTTTATTAATGTTTTGTGGAGGATGCACGTATTGTTTGTAGAGTTTTGCTTGGCCTTCAATGTGCTGTGAGAATTCTTCTTTGAAGTAAAAAAATTTTGACAAAGCGGCTTATCCAATTTTGATATGTGTATGTGGGGGGGGGGAGGGGGAAGGGGCAGGGAGGACTGTGTTTTTTTTAATGTAAATGTATATATTCAGGTACTTCAATTACTCATGGCCTATCATTTATCATTTTGTGGCAGTCCCTGTGTTCGTTTCTCGGTGGGTCAGGGGCTCCGAATTTTGCTTGTTGTTTTATCTCAAGATTGATTGAACCGATTTAGACTATTTATTTTTATTACGTAGACACTTTAACCAGCACTCACCCTTTTGAGTCATTCACCTTTGCTCTTTCGCAAATGTCAAAGTTGCTGAGATCATTTCTTTTACAATGACGTTTCGCTTTTTTTCGGAATTGGCTGAGCTGAAATAAATTTTAGCTTACAGATAGTTCAGCTAAGGTCTCATCATTGCATGTTTTTATTTTGTTTCTTCAGAGTTTAAAACCGAGTCCCACCATCGCCACAAAAATGAACACTTAGGAAATGTTGATTTTCAGCTATGTGAGTGTCTAGAAAGTACTTGAATAGGTAAACTGACATGCTGCACTCATCTGGAAACAATTACATGTCTAAATATTCGGCTAACCGAATTTACAAAATTATAAAATTTTCAGAAGGACAGACCACGGTATTACAATTGTAAGTACACCTAGGGTAATAATAAACTTCTTGTCTAATATTAGAACATGACATTATAATTCCCATTTTCAATCAGTACTACGTTTGTAAGGCTTCCTACTCGGGTTCTGTAACGCGCGATAAAAAATAAAGCTCTCTCTCTCTCTCTCTCTCTCTCTCTCTCTCTCTCTCTCTCTCTCTCTCTCTCTCTCTCTCTCTCTCTCTCTATCTCTCTCTCTCTCTCTCTCTCTCTCTCTCTCTCTCTCTCTCTTTCGTGCCCTGGTTGACCACTGAACGAAAATGTAAAAGCAGATATTACTATGGATGAAAACATTTAAACGCACATATTTTACTATGGATGAATTTTAGCAATGCATAAAGAAACTTAAAAATAATAAGTTGTGGTTATGACAACATCCTAAATGAGGTTTTGAAAACATTTTCTAGTAAATTATTTAAAATAATAACTTCCTTGTTTAATATTGTTTTATTCCTGGCGGACTGGTCTGTGGCTTTTATCGGTCCCTTGTATAAATTTAAAGGCTAAGAACGTTGATTATTATAGAGGAATTACTCTTTTAAACTGTTTTCGAAAGTCGTTCACTAGTATGGTAAATAAAAATATACATGCTTTTCTTAAATGCAACGATCTCTTAGGTCAGAAGCAGTTTGGCTTTAGAGACAATTCATCCACGATCGACCATATTTTGCTCTTTATTCTTTACTTGATTTTACCTTCAAAGTAGAAAGAAATTCTACTGATCTTTTGTAGATTATAGAAAAGGATTTGTACAGTATTTAAATAAATTTGTTATGGGAAAAGGTCTTGAGTTCTGGTAACTGTGAAAATGTTTTAACTGCTACAAAAGATATGTACTTTAAAGCCTAATCCTGTGTAAAAAAAAAGTCAAGGTCTATCAGATTTTTTAACTTATAATATTGGTCTTCGACAGGTAAGAATTTGTCACAAGTTCTTTTTTTAAAATTATTTTTAAACGACCTTAAAATGTTTCTTGCCAAACACGTTAGTGGTCTAGATCTGCCTAAATCCTTAGCTGAAGATTTTAACTTCGCTGATATCACTCATTATGTTCACCGTTTCCTTTTGCTGTACGCTGATGATACAGCTATTTTGGCTGTTACACTCCGTTTGATGTTGGTGTTTTCTATCAGTAGTGGATTCAGCCCCAATGCTGAAGTACTGATGAGTGTAGCTCAGATTCGTTTATTCACGCAACCCGCTCAAACAGCATACAAGTCAAAGAGTCGACGTATGAAGTTTTCCACTTTTATTCAGCACACATCAACAACTGCATACAATTCTCAACTCAACTCAACAACTTTCACTCTCAAATTTACTTTCCAACTTCACTATCAACAACAATCTCTCCTCTTTTTGAAACAGCGCGGCACTTAAATAGTCTCTTGATACTCCCGAATAACCTGGATCAATCTCGTATGACGCAATTTAACCAATCGCTTCTAACTTCGTCATTACTGTCTTACGTCATACATATTCCGGAACGTCCTCTTGCTTCGACATGTATCGGGAAATTTCTATCGAGAGTAAACACGCAGATCCAGAAAATTCTCCAGTAATATCGACTAACGCAAATCATCAACGTTATACAAAGCCTCTCCTAACAACAATGCAAACTCAAATCAAAGGTAAATAAACTCCATTATTGAATACTTTGCAAAACGAAACGATTAGATCTATCGTGCGCGTTTCCGACATACTACCATTGGCGTTTCAACGTAACATAACCCCCCCACTCAAGAAGAAATTTACCTAATTTCTTTCAACAAAGTTGAAACGTAATGCACAAACAAAGTACAGAATTAAGACTTATTTCAGTCTGTCTGAACACTATCAACGTTCTCAGTTCATTCACACAGAGTCAAAGTTTCTCATCTGCAAGTCTTTCTGGATACTGTCAATGTTCACAGATCATTTACCCAGTCAACGTTTTTCATTTTCAAGTCTGTCATTACCAATATTCTTAGTTCATCCACACAGTCAATATTCTTCCAACCGCAAGGAAACGACGCCCTCGTCCGTTGCAGTTGTCATCGGCCCAGGGTCAAAGACGGTGATCTCGTGGGCTTTCCTGGAGTCAGTGCGTCCTCCGTTGTCTCCTTCTTCCATCGGATGTCCGACGCAGTCGACGTTGTCAGCTCCCAGGATGCATTTGCTGGGTCTCACGGTCAGGTTGGCTTCTGCGAGACGGTGGAACAGCTTCCTCAAAGTCTGCAGATGCTCCTTCCCGGTCTGGGTGTGGACTTCATGTTCGACCAAAGTCGTAGAGCCTGGGACATCATTGAAGCTATGGGGAAACTTCCCCATAAGGTCCTTGAGCTCCATCTTTTGACCTTCTGTCAAGCGTGGTCCTAGCTTAACATCATCGATGCCTTCTTTGCTGTGGAAGTCTCCAAGTTCCAACAGTTCCTCGCTGTCAAAGCTGTTATCGATCTCAGCTGCTGTTGCTGCATGCACAGTCTCTGATGGCCTTTCCACATACAGATTAAGGAGGTTGGCGTGGTATATCTTGGAATGCTGGCCGACCTTCACTTTATAGTCGTTGATCCCCACCACGGTCTCCACTTCGTACGGGCCTTTTCACTGCATCAGCAACTTATTGTGGTCGGTAGGTAGCAGCACCAGCACTTTGTTGCCAGGTTTGAACTTCTTGCTCACGGCCCTACGATCGTAGTAGTGCTTTCCACAGTCTTGGGACTTCTTCAGGTTTTCTCTGGCTATCTCGAGAGTCTGCTCCAGCTTCTCCCGTAGCTCAAACACGTACTGGTAGCTGTTCTTCACCTCTGGGGCCTCTACTTCTTTCGTCCACAGTTCTTTCAGGATGTGCATCGGCTCTCTGATGGTTCTTCCGTACAGCACCTCGAACGGAGAAAAGCCGGTGGACTCCTGCGGTACTTCTCTGTAGGCGAAAAGTAAGGCGTTGATGTAGCGATGCCATTGTCTGGGCTGCTCGCTGCACAGTTTCTTCAGGGTGGACTTCAGCGTAGCATTGAACTTTTCGACAAGCCCGTTGCACATCGGATGGTAGGGTGTCGTAGTCAAATGCCGGATGCTCAGCAGTCTGTTGACCTCCTTCATGCAGTCAGAGACGAACTGCGTCCCGAGGTCTGTCAGAATTTCTTCGGGCACTCCAAGTCTACTGAACATGTCCACCAGTGCCTCTGCTACAGTTTCAGTGTCAATCTTCTTCAGAGGCACTGCTTCTGGGTACCGAGTCGCATAGTCCACTAAAGTCAGTACCCACCGATGACCTTCTTCACTCGGAGGTCTTATTTCGCCGATTAAGTCTAAGGCCACCCTCTTGAAAGGTCGGTCGATCAGAGGCATCCTCTGCATAGGTACTTTCGGGACCCTTCCTCGAGGTATGGTCTTCTGGCAAATGTCACATGATCGGCAGAAACGGCTGACGTCCGCATGAAGTCCTGGCCAGTAGAACACCGCCTGGATTCTATCCGACGTCTTCTTGATACCTAGGTGACCTCCCATGATTGAGTCATGTGCTACTTCCATCACTTGGCGCCTTAGGGGTAACGGTACCAAAACTTGACGTAGTGGTTTACCTCCGTTGACCCTCGGGTGCTGGAAGATTCGATACAGGATCTTGGCCTTCACCTCAAAATAGACCGTGCCACTGCCCTTGGTCACGTGGTCTTGGCGGTTCCTGTACTTGTTTACAGTGCTATCAGCTTCCTGGAGCTGGATCAGCTTATCTCTGTCCACGATGGCAGCTTTAGAGTTGTCGGCGACCTTCAGTGGCGTAGACGTCTTGTCTCTCTTGGCCTGGGCCCTGGTTGTAACAGCACCGACGATCTCTGGTCGGCAGGGCTGAGCCGGAGTAACCACATTGTCCCGTAGCAGCTCTGTAAGGTCTCCATCGGGAAACGGCAACGGATCCTCCTCCGCAACTTCGACACGTTGGGTTGAGGCAGGACTCCATTCTGGATCGGGGTCGTCGGGTCGTCTCGCGCCATCGATGTTCCCGATCATCAAATCATACAGCGGCTTCTTCAGGCAAACCGCTTCGACTTCGCCTATGTAGAAAGGAGTGTTGACATTAATTTTTGCAACTGGCGCTTTCACACATTTGCTGTCAGCCATAAGTGTCCATTTAAAATCGCCAGTGAACTGTTCTTTAGCGATTAGGTCTTCTTTGACGATGACCCCACTGCAGCCAGAGTCTCTTAAAACAGTCACTTCATGATTTCCGACGCGTCCCTTGGAAACAGGCATGTTCTGGACGGTCACAGCTGCGCTGGCGACGACGGGGATGGATTTTCCGTTGGCAAGGAGAAGTTGGCCATCGGTCATGCACTCTTGCACGTCCGCAGGAGTAGCTGTGCGCTTGGTCTCACTCGGAAGAATGACGCTCCCGCCGCACACTTGATGGTCAGATCTACTGTTTTGCCGTTGATTGGAGAAACGTCTCTGTCGGTTGCCCGCCGCTGCGTTGTCCGTACTGCTCCGCTGTCCGCTACTTTTGTTTTGAGGACAGTTAGCCGCTCTGTGGTCTGTAGCGTTGCAGGTGAAACAGCCTCTTGAATGCCCTTCCCTGGGAGGTGGCGTGGAGTCCGTCTGTCTCTGGCTCGTCTGGCTCCCCTGGATCTGGTTCATATGGTTTGCCGTCTTCTGAAAGTGTTTCGTCGCGCTGGGTGGCCCCAACGTTTTCTCATGAGCGATGAGATATCTTTCAGCAGCCTCAGCAACGTCTTTTAGCGTCTGCAACTTTTGTATTTCCAAGTGGATCGCGAGGTCCTTAGGGCAGGCGTTGAGTAATTGTTCCCTCACGATCAGCTCATGGAGACTCTCGTAAGTCTTCCCTTTGCCTGATAATTCCACCCACTTGTGTAGATATGATGACAGGCGCTCCACAAATTGCTTTGGTGTCTCGTCTGACAAAGGCCGGCATTCACGAAAGCGTTGACGGTAGCCCTTTTCTGTAAAGTTGTAGCACTGCAATAGGGCCGCTTTCAAAACGTCGTAGTCTTTAGCGTCATCGTCCGACAATCTGGTGTAGACGTCGAGTGCTTGCCCCGTCAGAAGTGCACTTAGTCGAATCGCCCAGTCTTGAGGTTGCCAGTTAGAGCTTTTGGCAAACCTTTCAAATCTCGCCAAATAACTGTCGATCTGGTCCTTCCCGTCGACGAACGCTGGCAATTTTGGAGCCTTGTTGTCGCTGATGACTTGTGGCGCGTGCTGATTGTTTTGGATACGCGCCAACTCTAGCTGGTACTGACGCTCACCTTCAAGACGCTTCAGCTCGAACTCTCTTTCTTCACGGCGACGTTGTTCTTCCCTTTCTTCCCGTTGACGCTGTTCTTCCTTTTCTTCTCGGCGTCGCTGCTCTTCTAATTCTCTTTCTTCGCGCCGTCGCTGTTCTTCTCTTTCTTCACGCAATATTCTCTCCTGGCATTTGACGTACTCCGTCAGCTGTTTGCCTTTTAGATTTAGTTCAACCCCTTTCTGCCAGAAGTCAGCCATCTTGATGCTTTTCTGGAAAGTTCTTTTCTGGAAGGTTCTTTTCTGGAAAGTTCTTTTCTGAAAAGTTCTTTTCTGTGCTGTACCTTTCCAGACTGTTCTAGAACAGCACGCTTTCTGCAGTAGCGCTGATGCTTGTCACTAGTCGCCTTCGCTGACGCAGGCCCCGCTGTCCTCGTCGTATGCGACGCTGCACCACGCTGGTGTTGATGTATACGCTCCTGTGCTAAAGTAGACGCGACGTCCGCTCGTCGCTCTCTCTAATACTGGCGATGTAGCTCCGAGACTGTCCCTCGACGTAGTCTTACGGCAGCCACGTAGTCCCGATCTGTTGTTCGCTCACGAAGCAACTCTTCAGCGACTACACGCCCTTGCAGTCAACCCGAACCTATAGGATGTAGTCCCAGTATGTTGGCCCCTCTCGACGCAACTCCTTGGCGGCTACCCTCGATGACTGCCTCTCGTAACGTTGACTCGCTTGTTGTCGCAGTTGAACCCTTGGCTATGGCGTGAATCGCGGCTTGACCCCCAAAATGTTACACTCCGTTTGATGTTGGTGTTTTCTATCAGTAGTGGATTCAGCCCCAATGCTGAAGTACTGATGAGTGTAGCTCAGATTCGTTTATTCACACAACCCGCTCAAACAGCATACAAGTCACAGAGTCGACGTATGAAGTTTTCCACTTTTATTCAGCACACATCAACAACTGCATACAATTCTCAACTCAACTCAACAACTTTCACTCTCAAATTTACTTTCCAACTTCACTATCAACAACAATCTCTCCTCTTTTTATGTATGTATATGTATGTATCAGTTTACAGTCCCCTCTCCTCCCGACAAGGATTTTCAGAGAGGAGACTTTTATACATATATATAGAGTAAACACGCAGATCCAGAAAATTCTCCAGTAATATCGACTAACGCAAATCATCAACGTTATACAAAGCCTCTCCTAACAACAATGCAAACTCAAATCAAAGGTAAATAAACTCCATTATTGAATACTTTGCAAAACGAAACGATTAGATCTATCGTGCGCGTTTCCGACATACTACCATTGGCGTTTCAACGTAACATTGGCATTCAGCTGAAAACATGCAACGAGCTTTGGATGTGCTAAGTACTTATTGTGCAAAGTTTGGGCCAAGCATCAACGTTAGTAAAACTAAAGTTTATTCGGTTTTTTTCACAAGGAAACATACATAATTTACCTAATTTCTCATTAAACCGGCGACAAGGTTGACATAGTGTGGGAATATAAATACTTTGGTGTTATTTTCAATTATAATAATAAGTTTAATAAATCAAATGTATCTCAATGTATCTTTGGAATGGAAATAAGTGCAGAGAAGACCATAAAGATGACCAACAAAACCAATGGCATCAACACAAAGTCAAATATCAAAGTTCAAGGCCAATCCCTCAGCATATTGCATTTCTTCATATATTTAGAAGCCATTGTATCAGACAACGGGTCCCGCAGGAAGTTTTCTCCAGAATCGCACAAACAATTGCTGCCCTGACAAGTTTGAAGCCAATTTGGAAAGATAGGACCATCAGTCTACACACCAATAAAAGGCTGCTGCACTTCCTTGTTATCTTCATCTTCCTATACGCTTGCAAAACTTGGACCCTCACAGCAGACCTACAACGAAGAATATAAAGCATGGAGATGAGGTGCCACAGAAGACTTCTGGTCATTTCCTACACCCAGCACATCACTAACGACGAAGTCCGACAGACCATCACACAAGCCATTGGACAACATGATGACATGCTCACAATGGTGAAGAAACGGAAACTCCGATGGTATGGCAAAGTCACCAGAGCATCAGGCCTTGCAAAGACCATTTTGCAAGGCACGGTGCAGAGAGCCATAAGAAGAAGGAGACATAAGAAGAGGTGGAAGGACAACATTCGAGAATGAACTGGCTTTACACTGATCGAAGCGACGAAGGGTTGCGGAAGACATAGAAAGATGGAGTATGCTGGATAAACGATCATCTGTGGAGCCCCAACGACCGACGAGTTACGGGATAGGAATAGGATAGGATAGGATCTCAGTGTAACTCGGCCAGTAAAGCCATGGTTTCAAAGTTACAAAAATGTAGAAAATTGGAACTGCCAATCGATTTACAAATAAATATGTTTAACAAGTGTGTAGTGCCTGTAATTTTGTACGGCAATGAAGTTTGAAAATGTAACTGCGCGTGACAAATTGCATCCTAAATTTCTTAAGCTGTTGTTAAATTTGAAACCTAGCACATCTTCTTGTATGATTTTCGGAGAAGTCGTTCAATTCCCTATGTCATTTTCTGCAAAATGTGGAGTGCTTAGTTTTTGGTACAAACTCTGTAATTAACTTTTCACTCAATGCTCATGTAAAATCACAGTGTTTAATTTGTGTCTATGCCAGATTCTGTATAATAATACTCAGTACAGGTTATCATGCCTGGAAACGGTGCGTCCAATGTTAGACGATTTTGGTGTGTCTCACATTTGGCTAGATATTAGAGGTTGATTGTGCTTTTTTCAGTATATCAGTTTAAAAGTGTAATTAAACAGATATTGGAGGATCACTTTGTTCAGTCTTGGCAGCACGATGTGTTTAATAATACGTTATGTATAACATACATGATGTTCAAACATGATTTTTGTTTTGAAAAATACCTTACACGTTTATCGAAGAATATCCGGAGAAGCTTTATAAAATTCAGATTAAGTTGTAATAATTTGCTTGCGCAGCAGTTGAGATAACCGAATGTCTTGAGGGAAGAGAGTCTACACATTGTGTACCTTGAATGAAATTGGCGATGAGTTCCATTATTAAAAGACAACCGTTTTAACCAAATTATTATAACTATACCACCCAAATATACACATAAACTTAATGATCTAATGAGCACAAATTCTTCACAGAATAGGAATTTTTGTGTGTTGATTTATTGATATAATTGTTTCACTGTTCAAATAGTATGATTTGATTGAATAACTTCATTTTTATCATTATTTTCTTCTCTCACTTTTATAATTATGAGGTATGTGTTTGTGCCTGTCAGAATCGCTATAATTATTAGTCATATTGGGTACATATTGTATTGAATGCATGGACTAATGTGAACGCATCGTTTTGAACTTGCTTTGTCTATAACATTATGTTTGTCCAAACTAATAAAAGCCCATTAGAGGCTAGAGTCGTCAATAAATTTTAAACTAAACCAACAATATATTATACACTTGGGTGTATTGAAACTATCTGTACTGACTTTCATGTTCTGACATGCCAACTTCCAATAATTAAAAACAAGATAGCAAGCCATTCTAATGTATTTCCAGACACTCACACACATAGCCAAAACATATGCATTTTTAAAGGGTTAATTTTGTTGGTGGTATTGTGACTGGGCTTTATCATAACGAAGCAAATAGAAAATATGGAATGATAACTCACGATCTCAACTATCTGCAAACTAAAAATTATCCAAACAGGAAGAGCCAATTTTTAGATACAATGTAAATCGTTTTTAGAAAATGATAAAGCTCGATGACTTAGACCTTTGAGAAAGTACAAATACGAATGATGTAAAATGCTTAGTTTTATTTTAAAAGTCCGCAAGATAAAAATGGCGAATTTATGTTCAGTTATTTTGAAGAAAGCAAGAAGTGTGTTTTGAACAAAGAAGCTAAATTCGGGGCTACGGACCGACCGACTGATCGGTCATAACTGACCGACAACCGGATTGCTACTGAAGGATTGTCTATGATCAGCGGTTTTGGAGATATTGAGCAAATCGTGTTTAGCAACAACATGACTCCAGTGACTTTGACCTTTGCGGTGCAATAAATATGATAGCACGGGAGGTGATGTTCCTATGAAGTTTGGTCAAAATCCGTTCAATGATAATTATGACTTCCTACAGACCGACCGGCGGATAGACAGACCGACATTTGGCTCGTTCTCATCCCCCCTGCCCCCATTTTAAAGTATTTCCAGATGTGTTAGGGGGAAAAAAAGAGTTGGCGACAGTTACTCTGCAGATACTAAGATAATGTACATGTATATGCATATTTACTGAAGAGAGCATAGCCCATAGCGCACGCACATAGTTTTGCAGTACAATAAATATGATAGCACGGGAGGTGATGTTCCTATGAAGTTTGGTCAAAATCCGTTCAATGATAATTATGGCTTCCAACAGACCGACCGGCGGATAGACAGACCGACAGTTGGTCGTTCTCATTCCCCTCCTTCCCCCTTCCCCCCCCCTTCCCCCGCCTTTGAAGTATTTTTAGATGTGTCAGGAAAAAAAAGAATTGGCGACAGTTACTCTGCAGATACTAAGATAATGTACATGTATAGGCATATTTACTGAAGAGAGCATAGCCCATAGCGCACGCACATAGTTTTGCAGCTTCCATTTCCGTTTCTGCCGATTTGGGAAGTTGGCGTCCCGAAAAGCTGAAGCTGCGTCAGTGCACACGGTGGGTGATAGGTCTTGTTCCACTCTGTGCACGCGCATTTTGTGTGTAAGTGATGTAACTCGAACATAGTCGCTTATATCTCTGTTATGCTCAACCGTGTGTAATAAGAAAGTCGAATAGGCTGGATATACTGCGAAAAATAGAAGTTGTGCGATAACAGGACGAGTGAACGCAGCGTGCAATGCAATGCAGACAAAGTAAAGATGTAGGCCTATAACGCATTTTTAATTTCATCCCAACCACAGTGTAAGACAAAGAAGAAAGGAAAAATTAGAATTACAATAAGTAAATACTTTGAAGGCAAGGATAGATTAAATAAAAGCCTATGAAGTTTGGCAAAATTCCGTTAAAGTCTTTCTTGAGATATGGCGTGCAACTGACCCACAGATCGACAAACCCACTGACAGACCGACATTGGGCTAATCTGACTCCCGCCTATTTCAAAGTATTTCCAAATAATATCTGGAAAAGCAAAAAAAATTATTCAGCATGTATGTAAGCTGTATAGGTGTCGCGTCCCTTTGGGAACCGTTATCTGTCGAAACCCATGATTCCTCGTGAGCCATACTAAAGGGCATTGCACAGTTGTGGCAAAAATGATAATGCCCATCCTTTCCATTAATCTAGGTGCTATTAAATACAGTCCACTATCACTTGATCCCAGAGACAATATCGCGGCCCTTGTACATTTGGAATGAAAAGGCAATACGTAGAAGCCCAATCTTATCTGATCATCTGCACCTTTATTTAGTTGCAATAAATGTCGCAGAAAAAAAAGTAAAACGTTTAGGTACATAACGAAACGGTAAATCACAATAAGCCTTTATCTTGCCTGGTCCTCAGGGCCGATTCTCATAGAACACAGCGAAATGACCAGCTGTATGTATGACGCAATTCCACAAATACGGACTATTGGCAATAGAGAAGGGGAGCTAGATCTTTCCTATCATTCTCTCATCCCATGAAAGATATCTAATGAGGGGTTTATGTAAGATGCTATCATTCAAGTTCCATCTCCATAGGAAAGACAGCTGCCACCCGTGTTCTAACCAAACCCTTTTGTCTCTCTCATATGCAATAAATGTTGGACATACCATGCTCCCCTCGTAGGAATGCCGGGGGTCTTTGTATATAGAATATCCCCACTTTCTGGATATTTAGTGCTTTACATTCCTACTGTCGCTGTCTTTCTCCTTTATTCTTTCTCATTCCTACTCTGTTCTATCAATCCACTATAACTATCTGCTTCGCTAGACCAGTCTTTATCTTCTTAACATCATGCATTTTGGACCAGGACTAGTTTAGGAAAAGGGTGCATACAGAGAAAAATGATGGGGAGGGATAAACCACAAAACATATCGGGGAAAGTCTGTATCTCCTTGTTGAATCCTGTAGACATGATCCATGCATTTTGGGACCAGGAGTATTCGAAGGACAAAGTGCATACCGAAAACAAAACCACCTAACGGTTAGTGTCAATGACAGCAGTTTGGATTCTTATCAACTCAAATCAAATCCTCAGAGGGTGTCAGAAGGAGCAGGTCGCCCATCCCAAGCGTGTCCTTTTGCAGTGTTCCCTCCACACACAAAAAATGAGAGTCCTTGGGACTCCCAGGTATAAAATTTTAAGAGTCCTTGTGCAAATTTTGAGAGTCCCCAAATCGGTGGATGAACGGGTTTTGGGCCCAGTCAACCAAGTCAGAAGTGAAATGATCGTGTATGATAGAATCAAAAAAAGGATTAACGAAGATTTCTTTTGTTCAGTGAATGTATTGCTTGGAGGAAGTTTACAATGCGCGCGCATGCGATTTTTAAGGACGACAACTCCAGACACAATCTTTAATCGTCTGCAATGGCAGTTTCAGTTGGGTTCTGATTCTGATTATGCCGTGAATTAGTTCGCCACTCGTTGGTCGTATTTATGACTTCAGCGATTCCAGAAAAATGTGTGCGTCCACACGCACACATGCAAATTTTCCTGCGTCATTTTTCATATTTTGTGCGTAATTGACGCACTACTGTGCGTAATCGGGAACACTGTTTTTGGCATGGAAATATGTGCTATACAGGTGGACGCTGGATTGGATTGGGTTGGATAAGATGGGGAGGGTGGGGGTGGGTAGAGAAGGAAACCATCAGGGCTCTCGATTGTCTTTGCTTGCTTATCGCATATCGCTTTCTTCGTCGAGTGTGCTGCACATGAGGTTAACTGCAATAACAATAACAGCCGCATATTGTTCCTCCAATTTGTTTCACTCATTCTGTCATTGCGGTCTTTAATATCCAGACTGCTTTCGTGCATAACTCTGTGAAACTTTGTTTTCCATTAATATCACATTTGTGAATTTCCAGACTTACTTTGCAAAGTCGGGAATTAGAACCAACCAAATGTCTGTCTGTCCGTGGGTTAGTCTTTCTGGCAATAGATCCGTTGCACGTCATATCTCAAGAACTACTAGACTCAATTTGTTAAACTTTCATAGGAACATCACCAGGCTTCGTGGCCAGCTTACCGTGTTTGTTCTAACTTAAAAGACAAGGTCCCTGGAGCCAACTCTTTGCTAAACACGTTTTGCTCTATATCATAAAAACGGCTGAACCAAACTTGATGATTTTTTTAACAATGATCTACTTCAGCTCCTGGCTAATAATTGAATGACAGTCGGTCAGTCGGTAGCTTCGAAATTAACTTTTCTATTAAAAAAACCACACTTGCTTTGCATTATCTCATAAACGACCTGACCGATTTTGATTTATATTTACCATGCAGATACTTTATTTACTACTCAGCCCTTTGAGTAATTGGTATTTGCATGTTTTAAAGGTACATTTCACTGAGGTTCATCTTTTTGTTAAACAAGTTTTGCGCTTTATCTCAAAATGTGCTGAACAGAGTTTGATCATTTTTAGTGCACGGTTGTTTAAAAAGTCGTCCATCTGACCATGTTTGCAGTTTGCTTCTTTGAGATAAAACCGAGACACAGCAACTCCGCGACAAATGAACTCTTTGCTAATCCTTAGATTTTACTTTCTGCTGTTAATTTGCGTGGGTTTGAGTAAACTAGATTTATGTTAAAGATTTGCACATTTGCGTGTGTGTGTGTGTTTGCCTGGAAATACATTTTAATAGCCTGCCATCTTGTTTTGAATTGCATTTGTCAGGATAATGGCTCGCAGTTGAACTGCAGTTTCGAAATATCACTTCAGCAATTATTTAAATTAAAACAACTACGCTGCTTCTTTAAAGCGAACAAAAATCAATATCGTCGATCCGATAAAGGCAAGTAAAAGTTTGGCATTTGCTATGTCGTGACGCTCCGCATCTTCTGGATTGCGACAGGTAGCAACATGAGCTGTCAGCTTCTGTCAGATTTCTTTGTGACAACAGGGCCGCCGGGTTGTCCTCAGTGTCACGCAAGCGCAGATTGTATGTCAATGTATCAAAAATGGAAACCCTTTCTACAGTTTCCATTTTTCTCATCTCATCTAATGGCCACTAACTCTGATTCTTTTACTGCAAATGAGAACTTCATTTGTGACATTCGGCTTCTTTCTGGACAGAAGCAGTCCGATTCCATCCCTACCCAACCTTTCACCCTGGCCCCACCCCCTTCGCCCCTTTTTTTCAATGTTCCCAGATCCCAAACCTAAATTCATGAATTTTTGTTGACACAAAAATATTTTTTTTAAATAGTTTCAGAACCTAGGTTCGGGATCCGAGAACCTCGAAACAAAAGGTTCGTGAACCTAGGTTCTGGATCTGAGAACCACGGGAGAAAAAAAAAGGTTCTTAAACCTCCACGAATCTTTCAATGAAGGCAGGCCTTATGGGCTATTTTTGATGTAGTAAACGATACGATAACGACCGTGTAGGTTCTCGTTAAAGTACATTGCCTCCTCTTACATTTCCTTCGAAATTGCCTTTGTGATTTATGCACACAATCTCCGGATCAAATGTTGGGTTAGGGCGTAAAGATCTATATAGAGAATGAAATTTGATTTAAATTAATTTTTTGGGGTTAAATCACTGCCATTATATTCGCTGATGGACATTATGCCCCCCCTCCCTCCCTTCAAACAGAGACAGAGAGAGAGAGAGAGAGAGAGAGAGAGAGAGAGAGAGAGAGAGAGAGAGAGAGAGAGAGATCATTTTTGGAATGTTGGTGTCGCAGATGGGTTCTGTGCCAATCCGACAGTTTATCAGATATCTAATGCCAAACCACATGGCTTCTAGGCTAACAACACGTGGATTATCATAGACCCGCCCAAATATGCTATTTTTTTTAGTCAATATAGCTCGACTTACCTGTTGCATCTTGGATTCAAGTTCGATTATACATTTTCGATAGAAGAAATGGCCAATTCCTCCGGATAGGGGCGAGATTAAGAATAGGTCTTTCAACAATACATTTGAGTTTAAGGTTAAAAGATTTTCGGCGGTAGTAATGTGAATTATTTGTTTGTTCTAATACAAATAAATGATTATATTATTTACTTCTAAGCATTTATTGCCCAAACAGAGATAATCCTGAGTTGTTGTTTTTTTAAATAATATTAATCGACAATTTTAGAATTAAAATGCCAAAATGTGGTTGTAGCAGTTGATTGGAATTTGTTATTAGATACCCCAAGGACTATGAAAATTATAGAAATATATACAACGTAAAAGAACAAGAAACAGTTTATCAATTAATGGATAATTTACATCTGTGTTGGTGTGAATTGAATCAAGATTGCCGTCGTTTTACTTGGCGTCGCAGTACAATGTTTCAGCAGAGTAGGCTTGATTTTTTTTGGCTTCGGAATCTATTTTGTCCAATGTTCGAGATGCAAAATATTTTGTGTGGTTACAGAAACGATCCCTCCTACATTACTTTACAGTTACAGTTAAGACAAAAAGATACTAAAAGAAACACATTTTATTGCATCACTGTTACAAGAAAACATTTATTTAGAAGAAATCAGTAAAGACATAGTTATTATTGATTGCTTACAGGGTCCAGCGGATTGCAAAGAGCCGAATCAGGACCACAACTTGGTTGAAATAGAACTCACCCCTGTTCTGTATAAAAGATCTGCTGAAACAATCCTAGTGGTAACACTGAAGGCACTCCACCAGCCGGTCACTTTCCAATAAAGGCATCCCACGCAGGGGGATGCTGAGTCTATACTCTAATTTATCGAACCCCCGTTTACAAAAACAAAATAGAATAAACATCATTATAAAATATCAATAAAAGACATACAAATAAAATGCCTACATTTCTAAATAATAATAATAATATCATAGTAAGCCCTAGTGACCATTTGGCAGAAAGCGTCCGATATTTCCAAGCTGACCCAACATATCCCATACACAAATGAAGAGTTTTGGAAGAGTTTCCAAGGAAAAAAAGATAGGTGACTGATCTAGCTAAGAAGATAGTATAGTATTGATAGAACAGATTAGGAATGAGAAAGAACAAAGAAGAAAGACCACGACAGTGGGAATTTAAAGCACTAAATTCCCAGAAAGTGGGGATACTATTTATACAGAACTCCCGACACCCCCATGGATGAAGGTGTTTGAGGTGGGGGGATATAAAACAAATAGATAATGTTATTCAAGATTATGCTGTTTAACATACCGTAGAGAATACTTTTTACAAATGAATTCGAATAATATTCACTTTACAATTTCTGAGGATTTGTTTTTAGATTTTTTAATGATGAAAATCAGGTCAAAAACAATATCCTATCCAACAGGGGAAAAAAGAAAAAAAGGAAAATGAGAGAGAAAATTTTGGAAGAAAAATAAAATAGAGGAACAAAATGAATTGAAATCAAACCGATGTTGAATTACTGAACCAAAAAATTAAATAGAATTAAAGACAATAAGAGAAAAACGAATGGAAGGCGTTCTTCTTAGGTAACGGGCAAGATGGATTGCAGATGGAGAAAAAGTAACAAAATATTTTTGTAATTTAGAAAAAACAGCATTATATCAGTAAAGTTCTGACTACTCTAAAAGATTAATATGAAACATATTACTGACAAATCTGAAATCTGGTATTTTGAATAAGTTTTAAAAATTCTACGAAAAGTTCTATGAAAAATGGAATGTGGAGGAAGGCGAAAGTACTGATTTAATTAGTAACTTGCCTCGTTTGAGTGATGAAGAGTCAGATAAATTGGAAGGAGTAATTGTTTTTGAGGAGGCATGTTATGTATTGAAAAAAATGAAAATCATAAAAATCCTGGTATACACAGTCTAACTGTTGCAATTTTTTTAACATTTGGGGAAAATGGGTCATTTAATTGTTAGGGCACTCATTGAAGGTTTCAGAAATGGAAATTAACATTTATTCAGAGAGAAGGACTTATTATATGTATTCCTCAGGGGGAATAATCAAGAGATCTGATTAAAAACTGAAGACCCATTTCATTTTTAAACGTCATATATAAGTTTGTTTCGGCGGGTATTGCCCAGAGATTGAAGAAAGTGTTAGGTAAACTCATAAATGAAGATCAAATTGGCTTCGCAAGTATATATATTGGAGATAATATAAGGTTATTATATGACATGAATGAACACTTAGACAAAAATTGCCTGTTTGTGTTCATGATTCGGCTCTTTGCAGTCCGCTGGACCCTGTAAGCAATTAAAAACTAACTATTGCCTGGTTTATTATAAAATGTTGACTTTGTAAAGGCATTTGATTCTCTAGATTGGTCGTTTATGCACAAGTATTAACAGAGTTTGGATTTGATCCAGATTTACATTACATTACATGATTATTGCTTTAGGTCCAGCGGACTCTTCCGAGCCAAATCAGGATCGGACAACCCCTGATCCGCATAGAAGATCTGCTGAAACAACCCTAGTGGTAAAACTGAAAGCTCTCCACCAGCCAGTCACTTATATTACAATAAAGACATCCCACACAGGGGACGCTGAGGCTGTACTCTAATTTATCGAACCCACGTTTACAAAAACAAAATAGAATACAAACATCATTATAAATTATTAACAAAACACATACATATAAAATGCCTATATTGCTAAATAATAACATCATTGGAAGCCCTAGTGACCACTTGGCAGAAAGCATCCAATATTCCCAAGCTGATCCAACAGACCTCATACACAAATAAGGAGTCTTGTCCCGGAAGAGTTTTCAAGAAAAAAGGTAGATGACTGGTCTAGCGAAGAAGAAGATAGTATAGCAGATTGATAGAACAGAGCAGGAATGAGAAAGAGCAAATGAGAAAGACAGCGACAGTGGGAATTTAAAGCACTAAATTTCCAGAAAGTGGGGATACTATTTATACTGAAACCCCCGGCACCCCAACGGGGGTGGTCCAGATTTAAGAAGAGGGATTAGGATTTTTATAGTGATATGAAATCAACAGTTTTTGGTAAATGGGCATGCATCTACTTGGTTCAATATTGAAAGAGGATATAGACAAGATGATCCAGTTTCGCCCTATTTATTCATGTTGTGCGTTGAAATCTTGGCCACGGTGATTTTGGAAAATAATGATATTAAAGTATTACTTTTAATAGTGTTGAACACAAAATTCTTTATTACACAGAAGATACAGAATGTTTACTTGAAAGAGATCACAAATCTTTTGAAAAGTGTATTGGCTGTTTGGATGCCTTTGGCAGATCTGGTTTATGATTAAATGCAGAAAAATCTAGTGCTATGTGGTTTGGCAGCAGGAAATACTGTCATGTGCAGTATATGTAGCATTTAGGTATGTCATGGGATCCCTTAAAAATGAAAGTTTTAGGAATATTGCTAAGGAACTCAATGAATAACTGTTTTCAATTAAATTATAATTACAAATTTTGATACCTCAGGTACTTTTGTCCGGTGCCTTATGATGGATTTCAGTTCTGCATTTATTACGCTTCAACCCCACTTACTAATCAAGCGTCTTCTTGACCTTGACGTTAGTCCAGGACTCGTTCTCTGGATTCGTTCCTTTCTCCGCGATAGGCCACAGAGGGTCGGTATTGATGGTATCTTGTCCGACGAGATTATTGTAAACACTGGGGCGCCGCAGGGCTGTGTCCTCTCGCCGGTTTTGTTTTTTCTCTATACCAACGAATTGACGTGCGACACCAGCATTTTGACTTTGATAAACTTTGCGGATGACATGGCTCTAATAGGCAGGCTGAAAGATGAACAATCTCTCTCGCAATACTTCGATTTTACTTGTACGCTTCTTAACCGGTTCAGTGAAAGTTATTTAAAGCTAAACGTAACTACAACTAAAGAAATTTGCTTTAAAGAACACCGTGCGAGAGATCCTGCCTTGCTTTGCTTCTTGAAAATTGCTTCTGAAAATGTAGAACAGGTTGAAACTTTTAAGTATTTAGGGACGGTTTTAGACGTTCAGTGATCATGTTGGTTTTATCTGCAAAAAGGCCAATAAAAGGATGTATCTAGTAAGAAAGTTGAAATTTTTTGGGGTCAATGTACATATCTTAGAAATAGTTTACAGATCTCTAGTAGAAAGTATTCTATGCTTTAACATTGTTACCTGGTTCGGAAATCTTGGCTTTAGAGACAGGAACAGACTAAACCGCATTGTAAACCTAGCTAGCAGAGTGATTGGAAAGACACAAAAGCCAATAACAGAAATATATACAGATTTTGTAAAATGTAAAGCTAAATGATCATGTCTGATAACAGTCATCCCATGTGTAGATCATTTGAACTGTTGCCCTCAGGTCGGAGGTTTAGAACCCCGACCTTGAAAAGAAACTTGTATGGCCACTCTTATGTACCAAGTGCTATCCGCATCTTAAATTTAAGCAAACTGTAATACCCCCAGTTACCTACAGTTTTCCTCTGTGTACTGTGATGATGTAATGTAATATGATGTGAGTTGTGCAATGAAGTAAGCTATTTGTTATGCATATGATTGTCTTAATTGATGTTTTATATAACAAAAACTGTTAATATTTCTTTTAGTTTTTAATCTTTCCGTCTAAGTCTTTGTGATACTAAAGACAATTTTCCATGTTATTGTATTTTAACTATGGACAATAAAGATTCGTATTCGTATTCGTAAGTAAGAAAATTATTTTAAATTTGGTCTAAAAGGAATATTACACCACTTAGTAGAGTTGCATTATTGAAGTCGCTAATTCTATCAAAGTTGGTTCACTTATTGCTGCTGCTACCAACCCACTAGATAATATTATACAATAATTGCAAACAATGTGTTATCAGTTTATCTGTGTAATATCAGATGTTAAATTACCAGCTCTCCAAGGGAATGTTCCCAGTTTATTAAATTAACATCCTTGAGACGTTCATTCCCGATAGTATCATGTAGAAATCGCTATAAAGAATGTAACGTAGCCCACTTGGACCTCTGACCGACGTCACTGGACAGCTCAGTAGCCACGAGAATCATATCACTCTTAAATCTACCAAGCATCTCTCCCTTGACCCTCGAAGTTAAGACGTAGAAGCGCGTACAACGTAAAAGATAGTGTCCCAGAGGCAGGACAAAATAACAAAGAAAAGATTCACGTATTCGTGAGAACGAGATGATTGGTTGGAGATGACGTAGATTCAGCAATATACTCCTTATAACCCGTAACCAATATGCAGTCATACTCGAAGCGTAGTACCACGAGGGTCAAGGAGCAGACTGGAGTGAAAAGCCCTCAGCCATCACCCAAAGAGTGATAGACTAGAGACAGTTTCACGGTTCCCAGAGACTAGAAGTAAGTTAACACTAGTAGGTTTCTAGTACTTGTATGTTTACCAGTTATATTGATAAAATGAAAATAACAACTCGGGTGGAGCAATGTTCTCAAGGTCGTGGCCGAGAGACGGGAGTCAAATACTCTGCTCGGCTACAAGTGGTGCAAACGACCGGGAACAGGATGATGCTGGACTGTGTTGTGGACTGACTTGGCGTAGTCAGTGTCGGTTCCAGACATACCTGTTGCGAATGGGGAAACCATGGGGACATGGTTCCATTTGAGCTGTGGGATCTGTAGCAAAAAGGGAGGCGACTGGTTGAGGCTTGGGAGAGAAATTGTCTACCTTGATTTTCTTGGTTAGATTAGCCTTGGGTGGCTCCTGCTTTGCAGAATCCTTTGGGTATGCCATTGGGTTAGCAGGACAAGGCGACACGACATTTGTTCTTCCCTGCTGACCATTCGCCTGCTGCTTTTGGTGGCGAGCGGGACCACATTGTCGGCAGGCATTTTATGCAGGTCGGTGGCAGCGACCTTGCAGTAGAGTGCATAGCACTAGTAGCCAGCAACCCGGTACTCCCAACCACGCTTCACTGCCTTGCAGGGCAAATATTTTTATGTCCCTCTTTTGAGGGATAAAATGAAAATAACAGCTCGGGTGGAGCAATGTTCTCAAGGTCGTGGCCGAGAGACGGGAGTCAAATACTCCGCTCCGCTACATTATGTTCATGTTATATGTATGTACAGTACAAAAACCGATTATTGTTTCTAATATGTTATATATATATATATTATTTCACATAGATTCGCCTTAAGATTCAGATATCGTAGTTTACTTATGGGAAACTCGGCAGGTGTCTGATTCTGTAAACTCCTTGATTAAGTCACACCATAGCAATATATCTGAATAGAATATTGTAGCCAGAGTTCTGGATTTTCCAGCTCAGTTCTGGGACGGTCTGCGGAGTCAACGCCCGAACGCTTGCTCCCGTGGAAAGGAGGAGATCAACTAGAATCTACCTCACCACGTCCAACCCCATAGCTACCCGACTCGCCCGATCATCATGAGAGTGACCAGACTCCCTCAGAGTGACCACCAGACTCAAGCACTCACCGAGACCGAGAGCTAAGTCTCCTCCCAACTGCAACTGATGTCACAACCACTTGGAACACTATTAGACCACAAACTATGTAGCACATGATCAAGAAGTCTTGCTAAAGAACTTCCCCAGCACATTAGACAGTTTATAATTATTAATTAGCCTACTTTTAATTAAGGTGAAGTTAGAATTTGTGTTGAAGATATAAAAGTTGAAATCTCAGGACAAGACTGGTGTCATTCTATTTGTATTGTTGTGTGTCCACCAGCTCTTCTTCTCTTGAGATCAATTAAGCTAGTCGGCTGACTAGTAAAAATCTATTCTTATTTGAGCCATTGCTATTTTGAAACCCGATAACAATTATAAATTATTATGTGACCCAAGCACCGTGACTTAGTCTCTCACATCGCTTAGGAATCTTGGTAAAGAACGACTGATAAAGATAGCTAAACACGCCAAATCTGCATAGGAATCTTGGTTAAAAAAATGGCTAATAGAGATAGCTGAACACGCCTAATCTATCTACAAATCTTAATCCCCTTGCAAGATAATCGTATCTTCTCCAGGATATCATCACAGTCTGGAATATTTTTTTTAAAAGAATTAGTAGAAACACTGCAACTAAAAATGTTAAAGACGAAAAAATAGACTTAGTGGATATTAAACATGTTATTATAACTCTGAAAATGACGTGGGTTAGGAAACTAAAAACCAGCCAACATAAATTGAAATTTTTTGTATTAAAGCAGATTTTGATTATATAGATAAAATTGAACTATATGGACCTGAAATTACAAAAGTATACAGGCCAACCAATACATTTTGGAAAAATGTTTTTGTAGGATACAAACACTTTTCCTATAAGTTTCATATGGGGCAGTCGGGAGAATTACTTGCAGAGCCAATATGTTTTAATGAAAGGATAAAGGTGGGTCAAAGGGCAATTTCACAGGTCAATGGGTTGAGCATGGTGTACACTCACTGTATTGCGGACGTTTTGAATTGTGATGGAACTTTTTGTTACATCGGTTGAATTCAGTAGAAGATATACGTTTAAAGTGGACTTCCTCACATATATTAATAATATTCTGGCAATCAAAGAATATATGTTTAAAAACAACAAAAATAATAGTACCTAATAACAATCATTTAACTCTCTGTGTTCCAGTAAAGAAGATCATCTCCATTGAAAACGATTGCACGGTGTACTATGATGTACTTATGAAAAACAATGTAGAGCCAAATTGTTGTAAAAAATTAAATGCAAAAGTAAATTATGTTATACAGTGGAAAAAAATATTTTCGTAAAATTCAAAAGGTTGGTGATATTGGAATTAGATGGTTTCAGATGCACATTGTCCACCGCATGATGGCAATAAATATTATTTTAAAAGAAATGGGTGTGTATGAGAATGTAATGTGTACTTTTTGTAAAGCTGAGAAAGAGTATAACACTCCATTTTGGAATTGTGGTTGTGTGGGACACTTCTGGAACCTTTTTGAACTCTAGATTAAGCATGATTAAAATGTACATAATTTAGCTTTATCAGAAAGCTTGGTAATATTCGGTATTGATATGAAAGTGAACATGGATCCTATATTTGATTTGATTTGATGGGTGCAGATGTGGCAATGTAAAACCCAATTTAGAGGTATTACTTAAATTAAAATGGACTTGAGACACAATGCTACATTGAACCAGAAATAATCTTGATTTGATTCTGCTTGGTTTTACTATGAGCAGTTGATGTAATAATGGCCGTTAATAGCCTGTTTCTCTCTCTCTTTCTCTTTCTCTCTCTCTCTACTATACTACCTTCTTCTTCGCTAGACCAGTCCCCTACCCTTTTTCTTGAAAACTATTCCAAAACTCCTAATTTGTGTATGAGGTCTGTTGGACCCGATTGGGAATATTGGACGCTTTGTGCCAAATGGTCACTATGGCTTCCTGTGTTATTATTATTTAGCAATGTAGGCATTTTATATGTATGTGTTTTGTTGATATTTTTTATATTTTATAATGATGTTTGTATTCTATTGTGTTCTTGTATACGGGGGTTCGATAAATTAGAGTACAGCCTCGGCGTCCCCTGCGTGGGATGCCTTTATACCACTGGGGTTGTTTCAGCAGATCTTTAATACGGAGTCCTCTTTCAACCAAGTTGTGGTCTTGATTTTGTGACCATGGTTCGGCTCTTTGCAGTCCTCTGGACCCTGCAAGCAGTGAATATCTAATAACTCTCTCTTTCTCTCTCTCTCTCTCTCTCTCTCTCTCTCTCTCTCTCTCTCTCTCTCTCTCTCTCTCTCTCTTAAGCTCCCCCTCTAGCTTTCTCTCTTTCTCGAGGTCAATTACCTCTTCTCTCTCTCTCTCTTTCTCTCTCTAGAGAAGAGGTAATAGACCTCGAGAAAGAGAGAAAGCTAGAGGTATATAATTATATACCCCGTGGGAGTGCCGGGGGTTTTAGTATAAATAGTATCCCCCCTTTCTGGAAATTTAGTGATTTAAATTCCCACTGTCACTGTCTTTCTCCTTTGTTCTTTCTCATTCCTACTGTGTTCTATCAATCTACTATACTATCTTCTTCTTCGCTAGACCAGTCACCTGCCTTTTTTCTTGAAAACTCTTCCGGGACAAAACTCCTCATTTGTGTGTGAGGTCTGTTGGATCAGCTTGGGAATATCGGATGCTTTCTGCCAAATAGTCACTGGGGCTTCCTATGATGTTATTATTTGGCAATGTAGGCATTTTATATGTATATATTTTGTTGTTATTGTATAATGATGTTTGTATTCTATTTTGTTTTTGTAAACGGGGGTTCGATAAATTAGAGTATAGCCTCAGCGTCCCCTGCGTGGGATGTCTTTATTGTAAAGTGACCGACTGGTAGATTGCCTTCAGTGTTACCACTAGGGTTGTTTCGGCAGATCTTTTATGTCCTCTTTCACTTCTCTGGTCCTGATTTGGCTCGGAAGAGTCCGCTGGACCTAAAGCAATAACCATGTAATGTAATGTTATCTATATATAGGTAAATATATAATAATGCTGTAGGAATATGTAGGAATATGCTGTACACAATTTTTAAGGTCTGCGTTTGAGTCGAGGCTATAGGCTGACAAATTTGGTACCTTTTCTTCGTGTCGTCTGCGACTGACCGTCTTCTGAAATTGCTGACACCCACACAAGCACCCATTCACCCACCCATCCCAACCCCCTCCGCTCTGCCAGCCAATGCTATTTTGTAGCCGTTATTATTTCCCCATTCGGACAGCTGACTTCCCAACAAGTTGGTGGTCCGGAGATTTTTCTGCCCCTTCCTTCCGACGTACTCAACGACTTCTTTAGACAAGGGTCGGTATGTCAGTTCAAAGAGACAGACGATCGTATGGCTACAATCACGGCCATGTCTGGTGTGTGGTGATAGATAGATAGATAGATAGATAGATAGATAGATAGATAGATAGATAGATAGATAGATAGATAGATAGATAGATAGATAGATAGATAGATAGATAGATAGATAGATAGATAGATAGATAGATAGATAGATAGATAGATAGATAGATAGATAGATAGATAGATAGATAGATAGATAGATAGATAGATAGATAGATAGATAGATAGATAGATAGATAGATAGATAGATAGATAGATAGATAGATAGATAGATAGATAGATAGATAGATAGATAGATAGATAGATAGATAGATAGATAGATAGATAGATAGATAGATAGATAGATAGATAGATAGATAGATAGATAGATAGATAGATAGATAGATAGATAGATAGATAGATAGATAGATAGATTTCTCCTTTGTTCTTTCTCATTCTACTCTGTTCTATCAATCTACTACACTATCTTCTTCGCTAGACCAGTCATCTACCTTTTTTCTTGAAAACTCTTCCAAAACGCCTCATTTGTGTACGAGGTATGTTGGGTCAGCTTGGGAATATTGGACGCTTTTTTGCCAAATGGTCACTAGGGCTTCCTATGATATTATTTAGCAGTGTAGGCATTTTATATGTACTAGCAGTTATTACCCGTCCAAATAAATTGTTGATGACCCAATTGCTGGGCCTGATGTTATGTGCCCGTTTCAAAAATTTTCCTAAAAGTGACTTTTTTTGTGCATTCTGCAGCATTTTGTCATTTTATGTTTGTTTTTAATCTGAAGAAGAGCAAAGCACGAAAATTCATTTGTCTTGTATTGTTGTATAATTAAAAGTATCTATTATATTTTGTTGTTGTGTTGCTGATTTTATGCCCGTTATAGGTTATCTTTGGGTGTCCAAGCCACTGAGTAAAGTCAAATTTATTTGAGACTATAATGTTCCATTGTAGCCTACATAGTGTATAGTTTATGTTGTGGTGTTGGTACAATAACTACATGTAGGAAATAATCAATTGCCTGAAAGTGGAAGAAATTGTAAACACAACAGGAACTGCTAAGTATTTTGAAAGTAAAATACAATTATATGTTTATCTTTAATCTATGTCTCTTTTTAGTGATTCACCACTGACAGTGCACTTCAGCCTTCCACTTCTAGAATCATAAACACAACTAAGATATACAGTATATCAAAGATACTTTTAATTAACATTAGCTCGAAAATTAATTCACATTGTATAAAAGTATCTTTGATATAATAATCTTTGTTGTGTTTATGATTCTGGAAGTGGAAGGCTGAAGTACACTGTCAGTGGTGAATCACTAAAAAGAGACATAGATTAAAAATAAACTTATAATTGTAATAAAACACAATAATCATTTATTTGAGGAGAACAGCATTACTGATTTATTGCACATGCATGTGATTAAAACAATAAGGCAATGCTATCACTGCATGCACAGAACTTTTTTCCTTATAATGCATACCAATGAAATACCAAATTGAGGCAATCATTAAAAAAAGCACCAAGCCATGTAAATGTAAATATGGACCTTTAGTCCCTACAGATATTTATTTGGGAACAATTCAGTTTTAATTTAGATTCTAAATATTTATTTTTAATCTAAAGTTTGCTCTTAATTTAATATTTTTTTCTGATGAATCGAATGACAATTAATTATGCTATGAAATTTACAATAAAACTATAATGTTATTTTCTAAATGTTTATTTTGTAAACAGACCTACCTATACCTAATTTTTTTTAAAGCATAAGATGTTAAGTGTTCTAAGAAGTACACGCATCATGGATAAATGGAAAAAAAAAAGAATATGAAGCAGTTATTAATACCCGTGCTATGATTTTAATTTTATTTATACATTTTTTTTTTATTTTTTTTTAGCATTTTACTTGCACCTCGTTTTGTTTTTTAGTTGCCTCTGTTCCGCTCTTTTTCTTTATTATCTATATCTCTCTTATATCTCTCTCGCTCTGTATTATTAAATTTTATTATTTAAAAAAAAAAAAAAAAAAAAAAAAGGACCAATCGAGATTCGAACCCGGGTCTCCTTATTGACAGTCAAACGACTTATCCATTGAACCACGGGACGCTATAATTCTATAAACTGATTTTAGGTCCCATATCCTAAAACATGTTGAACCCCTCGATTTTATTAGTGTTATAAACTTGAAACTGGATTAAACAACAATATTGCGAACGCCGATCGATTAAAAGCGATTTGGAATAAAATACGAAATCCTTGGTAGAAATGGTATGCGGAAATGATGGCAGGGCTAAGGACAAAAATGATTGGTTCTAAAAATACCGTCTCACACATGTGTTTTTACAGTGTTTTTGGAAGCAGTAAAATGCAAACTAAAGACGTTTTGCGATCGAAAAGAATGTTAAGTTTCGTTGTATCGGCAGCGGGTGATCGAGCGCCGAATGGCAAAACTCGCGTGGAAGCAATTATATGGACAGTTCAGCTGTAATCTGTAAAACTTGGAGCCAACTGAAGCTCGAAATTAACTTCACAACAAAGCCGCTGGTTGGCTAAAACGGCCCCTCGTGATCTGAAAAGGCTGCTCGATTAATATATAGATGTGTTTTGTTAATATTTTTAATGATGTTTATATTCTATTTTATTTTTGTAAACGGGGGTTCGATAAATTAGAGCATACCTCGGCGTCCCCAGAGATTGTAATTATGGGCTTAGACCGCCCTTGTTTTTCTGACACCCTTTTATTGTAATTTATGGCTGTTTTATGAGCTTTTTAAAAGGCGTGCCAAAGCACTCTGGGAATCCGGCATTTGCTAAATATAATACATATTCGTATATCTTGCGTCTTTGGTTAAAACAAAAAAAAATTACAACCCTTCTACATTATGGTTGTATAACATTACACATTAATATCTGCTGGAATGATCTTTTGTTTAACTAGATAGTCCCGAGTAAATAACGATAATGAAAAGATACCAACCAGTTTACCAGCATCTGAAAGATCCATTTTTCCTAATTCAATAGGTTTCATTTTTAAAAGAGATTTTGCAATCATGGCATAAGCTGTATTTAAGCCCACTAAGACAACACTATGGTATCCAAGATTAACAATTGTTTGTTCATATGGTACACTCATTTTTTATATATAATAAAAAAATAATAATAAATTATTACTGCATTGAAAACACATCTAATGATGGCTTCAATGATGGCTTCAATGATGGAGATAATTCAATTTCTTTTTCTACAAGTGGTTTTGGGGGTTTCTGTTTATTTTTTCCTTGGCGGTATTTATATATTATGTACCCACTTGCACCCACTACACCGGCTATACATAAATAATATATGTTATTTGAAGATTGTACTGGTTGTATTGGTTGTATTGGTTCTTCTTTATTTGTTGTTAATGTTTGTTGCATTATTGTTTCTTCTTTTGGTGATTCCTTTTTTGTTAATATGTTTGCTTTTGTTTGTTTGTTCCATCTATGTAACTTGTTAAATTCTGCTAACTTCTTTCCAGCTGCAATTCTTCCTGGGCTCTTTTGTTTAGTGACTGTCACTGGGTTCTGTTGATTCTCTGAATTCTTCACCTCCGTCTCCTTCTCCATCTCTGGATTGGAAGAGTCCATTTTTAATAGCAGAGAAATTTATGTGTTGAAAAGTAATTAGCCCGGCTGAAAATGGGGTCAACAAGCTCCCAAACTTATAATACAAATTTCTTGATGCCTCACTAATCCCATTAACAATAACTGGATCTTTAATCAAATCATCAAATAAATCATTCTCACAATCTAAAGTAACAAAGGTCGACACAGCTTTGGTATATAACTTCACAATCGAACGCCCTAAACTCTTAACCATTAAAGCGCCGAGAACTTTATCATATTTATTATGTAATATAATTATCTCTTCAGGCCTCAGTCTTTGTACTTGTTCAGGTGTTAAGTCAACACCGAGATAATACTTTGACTTTCCGGAAGCTACTAATGCAACCAGCCTGTCTCTTTTCTCATTGTCAACACCTGTAACTGTAACATTAATAGCTTCTTGCATTAACAAGTCATCACAATTCATTTTAAATACAAATAAAATAAAAAAAAATAAATTAAAAAATGGCTGGTGCTGCAATGGTGCTTGGTTCTGCTGCTGTAAATGCCTTAGCCTTTTCAGGATCAAATTATTTGTTTTCAAAACTGGACAGTAAAGAAGAATCAAAACGGCATAACTTAGCAATGGAAAAATTACAACAAGATCAGGCCGAATACGAGAAAAACAGACTAATGCAGCTTGATTTTGTTAATACAAGATTGAAAGAAGAAGGTCATGCTGATAAAACATTTGAAGACGTTGATGAAGCTTTGCACCAATATTATTTATTCACCGGCACAACACTACCTTCATTAAAACAGCCAGTGTTATCTGATTACTACACACCTAACATTGCATTTACAATGTCAGAGACCGGAGAATTAATTTTAATTGTGTTTGGAATAACAGTAGTTTATTACCTCGTTAAACAAAAATATAAATCTAAATAAAATATGACTTCGCGTTTGTCTAGATTATATTATTCTCAATCCGGATATTGGAAAGGGATGACGGCAGTTAATAAACTAGTAGAAAAGACTGGCTTGTCAGCAAACGTAGTTAAACAATGGTTATCGAAGCAAGCTGTATGGCAAATCTATCTTCCACCCCCGAAGAAAATAATAAGACCAAAATTTGAAAACTCCAGACCAAATGACACACACCAAATAGATTTGTTATATCTTCCCCATGACAAAATATATAGAAAGAAATACAGGTATGCCCTTACTGTTATTGATATAGCTACCAGGTTTAAAGACGCGCATGCTCTTAGGACAAAAAATTCAGCTGAGGTCGCTCAAGCCTTAAATGCGATTTATTCAAGAGGGCCTCTAAGGTTCCCTAGACTTATTCAATGCGATGAAGGGTCTGAATTCAAAGGAGCTGTTAACCAGCTTTTGTTAAAACATAATGTAACTGTTAGAAGAGGAGTTGTTGGATTGCACAGATCACAGGGTATTGTAGAAAACTTTAATCGGCAACTGGCAGAAAGATTATTCACTTATCAGTATTCAAAGGAGTTGTTTACTGAAACCACTAATACAGAATGGGTTGTTAGGCTGCCTCGAGTTTTAAGGGAAATGAATTCAGAACCAGCCAGAGTTACAGGATTAAAACCAGTTGAGGCTATTAAAAAGAAACAGATTGTTGTTGTTACCGTTTCAAAGCCTGGTCAGCCGGATCTAACTTTGATGAACAAAACTGTTAGATACCTTTATCAGCCTGGAGAAGTTGCTAATGACACTAGAAGACGAGCTACCGACCCAATTTGGTCATTAAGCGTTTATGAAGTTGACAGAGCATTATCTACTGATCCGCCTGTATATTATTTAAGACCGAGAAGCGATCGTAGAACACCACAAAGAAACTTTGTAAAAGAAGAACTTCAGATTGTTCCACCAGACACAGTGCCATTAAGATAAATGAACTATAATCATCACCACTATTACTTACCTTCAACCTTTTTTTTTTTGACTTAGTGACTTACATCTAACTTAATTAAGTCGACTTTTAAAAAAACTTATAACTTACAATAATTAAATTATAAAAGAACTTACTTACATCTAACTTAATTAAGTCGACTTTAAAAAAAAAAAAACAACTTATAACTTACAATAATTAAATTATAAAAGAACTTACTTACTTACATAAGTATTGTATAGCCAGTTGGTTGGTCAGTTTTTAATAATAATTTTAAGTGCTTGCCTTTTTTTAGCTGTTCTTTTAATTTAGTTCTTTCCTCTTTTGATTCAATTACGTCATTTTCTTTTAAACAGTTATCAAAGCTGTCTCGATCTTTGCAATAAAACAGGCACACGAATTTTACTTGTTCTCTAAAATCCTTTAATATCGAATTAAATTTCTGCGTGATTAACCAGACACTAATTTTCACATGGCGTCCACTGAAAGCCAGCTTGCTCAATATGTTCCGTTTTAATACAATATCTTTTTCTGCACTGCAATCATCGATTAAGAATAACGTATTACCCTCATTCTCAAACAGGTTATAAAAATACGTTAAATACTCATTGAGCTTGCCATTGGTATTTACAACAAAGATATTTTCATCTGTCCAGACATACTTACGATCTAAGTAGGTTTTATTATATTGAATAGTTGGGCAAAAAATTACTATATAATCAAAGTGGCCTGCGTAATATTTTTCTAACAAATCCAGAACAAAGACAGTCTTTCCGCATGACGTCATGCCAACGATCATTCCACAATGAGGATCTCGAGGTAACAAAGAGGTCATTTTTTAATATACTAAATCTTTTAATCTTCCATTTTCAATGTTTAGCTGAGCATCCATAATAATATACATGTATACTGTAACTGATTCTGACCTTGCACTTGCTTCCCTATGCAATTCAATTGTTATACCATCTGTTCCGTTTTCAATTCTTCTTCCAGATCCATGAAGTTCATTGGTGGGTATGGTTCGAAAGTCTAACCACAACGCAAATTTATTCACCAGATAATCTTGCAGTCTTGTGTCATGCAAATGAAGATCCTTAGAAATCAAATCCACAGTGTCAGTCCGCAATCTACCTCCACCTAAGATTTTCCTAATCTCATCAAACTGTTGAAATCCCATCATTCCATTAGCGAATAATTGATTAGGCTTACCTTCAATCACGACAGATGCTTTTGAAATATTAGGATTTATAAAATTCTCGCTGTCACGATTGTAATTAGATTCTTTCACAAACAACAACAGTACACCTTTAAAACTTCGAGCAGGTGAATTTATGTTGATGGTCCAGAGTGCATCTAATAAATCTTTATTAAATTGTCTGTAGCGAACGATCCTATCATAATAAATTGCTAGTTTGTCATATTGGCCCCTGATCATCCTACTGAGTTCAGCGTGAGTGACCACTTCGTATTCAAGCGTGATGTCTGTAATTGTATACCTAGCATCATTGTCAGAGCTAATTACTACTTGAGAATAATCATTGAAAATAATTTCGTAAGAAAGCCTGTCGTTAAATGAACCTTGATGAAATGGCAGATGACTGTGTAGCAGTTCAAAATCGAGTGGAAAATAAAACCTGTTTTTGTATACAGCAGCTAATGCATTTTCACCTTTGTTAGAAGTGACAGCATCGCCAGCTTTGATTCGAAGTTTCGCCACATTGGCGGCTTGAATCCCCTGACCAACTAAATCTTCCCTTTCATATTTACTCAGCCACAGATCTGTGTAACAAAACAAAACACCGGCGTCATCGATACTTTGGATTTCTCGCCCATCAAGTTTAATAACCATTCTTTTAATTATAGCTCTGCCTAGATTGTTGACTACGGTTCTGTTAGGATCATCGTCAGAATTCAGACTAATTTTAAATCCCAATTTAGGACTGCCCGGAACTATTACATCATCAGGACCTAAATTTGGAAATCTTATGGTTAGTAGCTGATTAGGCTCTATGCTGCTTGGATTGTTTGTAATAATTATTGTGCTTTTCTCACCTTTGATGCCTAAAGGTGTCCTCAATCGACGTGTAGGGTCTAACAAGTTTCCGTAGCTTTGCATTTTTAATGCGATAAAAAAAATTATATTTAAAAATGGCAACAGGTGGTGAAGCTCTTGATGAAGTGTTTAAACCAAATGAGCCTAATGAAGACCTCAACGTTGACACAACCAGCAGACTTCTTTCTATGGTAGGAGACGACATGAGCCAAACAAGGCTAAGTATAGGAGAAGAATTACGTCAAGTAACTGAAACCCAAAAAGCCAGAAAAATCAATAAATTTTACAATTACATCGGGCGCGAGTTACCTGATTATGTTAGTCCCAGCGACTTCGAACTAGACAAAAATAATCACTTGTTTATAAACACTAGTGTATCCGGTAAAAAAGTGAGAGTACAGTTAACTATGTTAAAGAATCCTGATAAATTTTATGCGTGGTCTACTTTGAAAACTAAACTCCCAGTGACTGTAATACGATCATTGGGGCTTTCCGATAATAGAGTGCCAGCGTTGCATCGCCAAGCAGTAGCTTCACTTCAACGAATAGATGCATCGTTAAGTTCAGAAATAGAACTACAAGACTTAACTAACTTAACTAGTTCTGCATTAGAAGTAAATAAAGAGTTAACAACCTTACAAACAAATGAGGACACCAATATTGATCAGGTTATGGAAACTATCAATGACACGCCATTATTGCCACTGCGTGAACTTCAGGGCTTAGATAAAGCTTTACAATCTGTGAGAGGGGAGACAATGATGAATTTGGCCAAGCTCGGCGAGCTCGACAAACATATAGAAAAACAAAAAAATAAACTAGCAGAAGCTGATGACGCGAACTTAAGCATTGAGGTAAAACAGTTGATTCAAAAAAGGCTCGCAGACCTTTACACAGAACGCGCGGCAAGGCTAGAAGCCTTATCCATAAACAGAGAAAAATTAATAACTAATTTCGCCAGAATAAAAGAAACGGTGCATAAAATTTTACACGAAGACACTACACTTGCAGAAAGAATTCAAACACTGTTCAGAGAGCAAGGTGTTACAATATTTAGCATTCTTACAGCTGTTGGGATGACAATAAGCACACTAGTCTTAGCTCTGACTAGAACCGTAGGCATCAGTGCCGGTGGACCTGGCGTACCTGGTGGACCTGGCGGTAGTCCGGTTAAAGACTGGATTAAAAAGACGTTACAAAGCATAGCTAACTTATTGAAACGCTTAGGTGACAAACTTGTAGACGCACTTCCAGGAATATTAGGTTCTGTATTTTCATGGATATTTAATACTGCTTCTAAAGTTGTGGTTTGGGCGTCTGAGCATCTGTGGTCTTTGTTTATAATAATATTACTCTGGTTACTTAAAATAGTAAATCCCAATTAACCCGGCAAACAATAAACCCCCTGTAAGCGCTAGACGCGAAACCCCATGATCAATTACCGGCATTTGCAGTTCCGGCAAGCTTGGTAAGCTCGGAAGCGGTGGCGAACTTAAAGGTTCGTTATTAGGCCTAGCAGTAAATACCGTATTCGCTGTATTCACTGTATTCGCTGTATTCACTATGTTCACTGTATTTATTGTAGGATTGTAGCCTATATGAAACTGAGGGTCGGCAATCACTATATTGTTGTTGTAGTTTGATATAGTTCCTATCCTAAGCTGAAGGTCTGAAGGCAACATATACAATCCTAAACCTATTACGTAATCTACTTTCGATCTAGCATACTTTAAAGTGTCCTGATATCTTTTAATACTTGCGGGCAAATCTACTGCCGAATTAATAGAATCTTCAATGTTGGCTAGAAACTGCTTTTGTGCATCGAAGCTAGTTCCTTCCCCAATGATATTACTTCGTGTTTCTGCTTGAGACCCCAGAATGCACCACGCATACGTACGAATAGATTCATTCAGCCTTTCCACCCCACTTTGAGTAAATCCGTTTGATGTGTCTAATATAAAAGTGCTGTATGCTGTACTTTGTTTTTGTCTGATATACAGTAAAGGAACCTGGCTGTTGTGGTTAAATGATGTAAATCCAGGTACGTAAGGTCCCGTGTATAAATTACCTACAGCGTATCTAAATAAAGTTCCCATCCCGTGATTGAGGTCTAGTTTTTGTCTGAAGTCTGTTTTAGTATCAATTCCGAATTCATTGCACAACCTTTGATACGCTTTCTTGTCAAAGCCATTGTTAAAGGGATTAAAGTTTTTGTCAGTAGGTAACGGAGCCTGAAGTTCAGACAACACCCGCCTCACTTGATAATACAAATGGAACAGATAAATAGACTTCAACATGGGATCTGGGTGATTAAGGTGATGAACGTAAGAAACTCCGCAACCAGTTGTAGCGCATGACACGGCAAAATTAATTTGATTCTGAAAGAACTGCATACCCCCGTTGTTTAGCCATTGGTTAGCTAAAAAGTCGCTCGTAATGTCTGGGTTGAGGTAATGATCAAAAATATTATGGGGGATAGTTTCGAAATGGACGTTGGCTGCCACAGCTATTGTCAGCTTGGTTAGGTCGACTGCTTTTTCGTAATAATAAGGCCCTGTAGTATACTTTGCAGCTTTGTTATATTTATAAGGCGCGTACATTTTTATTATATTAAAAAAAAAATGTTTGTAACTTTCGAATCTGTAAAATCAGGCGTGCCCATTGAACTTCAGCATCCTATTGACAACAAAAACAGGGACCTTAACGTAATCCTACACGAAATATTCTTCACGGTTAAATGGTTAAATATTAGTCATGATCTAAACAACAACTGGATAATGATTAATAAAAAAAGGCACTTTATTCATGCCGGCTATTATGACTTCTGCAGACTTACTGAAGAATTGTTTAAACCTCATTCGATTGAAGCAAAAATGAACCCTGCAAACTTGATAGTAACTTTAACTTTCCATAAAACCCTGCATAAAGACATTACCAGCGTTACACTTGCGCCAAAGCTGGCAGAAATATTAGGTTTCCGTGGCAATGAATTATCTTTATCTGACAGCTCCAGCACTGTCGGCAGTTCTATAAGATTTATTGGATCAAACCCTATGAATTTGTTAATTAATAATAGATTGTTTGTGTACCTTCATCAACTGAAGACATCGGAAAACTTAGTAAACGGAACTCCTAGTACATTGCTAAGGATAATCTCAACTCAGAGAGAATCTTACTGCGATCCAGTTTCATTGAAATTTCTGCCTCAAGAACGTCACTTAAGTCAGGACTATCATACTAGTTTCTGCTTCAAAATAACTAACCAAAACAACGAAATTGTAGACTTTGAAGATCTTACAATTATTCTCGAGATAAAATAAAGTTTAATTTTAAAATACAATGTCAATCGGCCCTCAAATTCCAGTAACCTGTCCTACCATTGAACTGAAAGACTTAGCAGACACAATTGACTTTGATGCGAATGCTATTGTTGGGTCTATTTACGGTTTCGAATTTACACAAAATGGATATTATAAACGAGCGCTAGTGCCGGCAGTGCCTGAAGTGCCGTCAGTGCCGCCGTCAGTACCGTCAGAAAAACCATCTATCGATCAGCTAAAGGATTTTAATGCCGGTAAAGTAGATCCCGATTTTAAGTATGCTATTACTAAACGAGAAAATATCTGGTCTTTAACACCTGTAGACACAGAATTAGATTGGCTTATTAAATTCAAGTGCGAAAGCCCTTACACTTTTATGGGACCAGACAATAAATTTAAGAAAATTATTAACGCCGGGCCTATGTTAGTTAGTCTAGTGCCGGATGAAAACAATCGGGAAACCATAGAAGTCAAAGCCTACAAAAAAAGCAACTATGTTTTACATAAGCGTGAAACCGCAGGGAAAAATGTTAGAGCTATTCTGCAGCCTCCTTTACAGCTAGGTAGCACAGCTATGATAGTACTGGACATAATTGCTCACAGGCCTACGCAGAGAAATTTTAATGTAATTCCGCAAGTGTCTCTAAGTTGGGTTGATTTAGATGAGG
This sequence comes from Oncomelania hupensis, assembly GCA_036898135.1. Taxonomy (NCBI): domain Eukaryota; kingdom Metazoa; phylum Mollusca; class Gastropoda; order Littorinimorpha; family Pomatiopsidae; genus Oncomelania; species Oncomelania hupensis. Next base: position 79,754,381 of record CM072512.1, on the reverse strand, counting down.
ATCCCAGACGAGTTACAGTATTTATGAAGAAAAGAGAAAATGAAAATCAGTTTTCCGTATTTACTTCATCACCCAAGATAACTTTTGTCCCTGTTCCAAATCCTATTGACAGAATAGCGCAAATTAGCCTAGACAACGTAGATCTGTTAGCATTTTATTTCAGCGATCAGATATTTTCTGATAGTCAAATAGAATATTTTGCTAATAAACTAAAATCAAGTTAATTATTGTTAACCCTTTTTTTAACACTAAAAATATGACGACAAAATTGTATCCTGCTATAGTAGAAGCAGTAGTGGATGAACAACCAATACAGCCCAGTGCTCCAACGTTAGACTTAAATAATGTTCAAACGTTCAGGCTGGAAGAAATAAGAAAAGTTAGGACTCAAATTGAATCAGATATCCAAAAGTACTCTAGATGCAGACGAAGGTATTCCGGCGCTTATAGCACAATAAATTACGTGTCTACCGGTCTAAATGTTATTAATGCTGCGGAAGCTGCTGCCAGCGTGGGATTATTGGTGACTGGAATTGGTATACCAATTAGTATTGGATTAGGGGTTGCTGCCGGATTATCTTCAGTGATGTCAGTTCTACTTGGTGTAATTAATACTAAAGTATCTAAGAAATTAGAAAAACACGACCTCATTTCTAGCCTGGCGATAGCAAAACTTACTAGCATGAACTTAATAATTTCAAAAGCTCTAGAAGACACTCAGATTACAGACCAAGAGTTTGTAATTATCCAGCGAGATTTTGAAGAATATAAAAAATTGAAGCATGACATACAATCTAAATCTAGGTCTGCACCTGTTAATGTTGAAGAAATTAAAAAAAAATTAATAGAGGAAGGGAGACTACTGGGACGGAAAGAGCAGCTAGATGCTTTGAAGAAAAAGCTCAGTGCTTCAGAATAAATACAGTTAACATTTATTCAAACCTTACGGGCCCTCCTCCTTACTCGTAGTCGCAGTCGCTGTTTCTACCTGTAATTTATAGTGGCCTAGAGCGTATGCAAACTCCTTAGTTACTCTTATTCTCTTTGTGTCATTAGCGCATAATGTTTTTTTGGTCGTCACAGCAGTGGACACTATATGGTTTTTAGACTTTATAGTTGTGTTAGGGTATGGTTTAACTTCTTTTCCATCTAAGGCTTCCAAGTAGTTTTCATGCCTGATATCTCTGTTTTTTATTGCAGCTTTTTGGGTGCCTTTCGCTTTTGAAGATTCTCCCGATTCGTGTTTAATACTGTACTGCTTAGATCGCAGTCCTGCGTATTCTTCAATAAGTTTCCCGTTCATTTCATCTTTCATCAAACCTATTTTCTTTTGGTTTGCTTTGCTGTACAAAGGGTGAGTTTCAGGGTAGTCACTAGTATCGTAATGTTGCAGTTCCGATTCTAAGTCTTTATAAATGTCTTCAGTAGGGATGTCTAGTATAAGGGAGTCTGTGTCTGTGTATAAAACTCTGGCCTCCGGGTATTTAGGTTTAAAGTAATCGTAGTAAAATTCGAACATTAATAATTTAGAAAGGTCAAGAATAGTCATCCCCATAAACACTGGTTTGTCTAGATTAACTTGCGTGGTTTTCATGGTAACTGCATACAGGGAGTCATGAAACTCTTTGTAACCAAGGTATTGAGGTTTAGATGTTAATTTAATCGCTTGATTGGGTGATGTAATTAGCCTGACGTCTTTTCGCTTGTATGGGTTCTCCATAGTTTTACCAAAACAGCTGTTATTCAGCAGCTTAAAGAAATCTTTTTCAAACGTAGATTGCGCTTGTTTTCTGAGCTGTGTGTTTTTATTGATGTACCCGGCCAAGACATTCGTTTGTTTAAAGAATAAAATCTTGTGAATCGCTGTGCACTTCATGCCGTGTCTGATGTAGAACTGCAGGTTTCTGTAGTGACAGACGTAATTAGATTTATTATAGAGGTTGGGAATAAGTTTAAGTTGCTTGTCTGTACCATGCAATCTTTCTGGTGCTAATGGGTAATCATTATGTAGGTCGTGTAAAGCATTGGGATACTCTAGGTCAACTTCGACAATAAACCCTATAGTATGATCTTTAGGGTGATTTAAAATACTGTTTAACCAAGTCAAGTTTGCGGGGTTTGGATTAACAAGTAATTTGAAATCTGAAACCGGTAAAAGCTCACTCATTGCCCAACCGTATAAATTGTTGGCGTCAAAGTACATTATATAATTAGATTTCTGCGAGGGGTCATAGTGCTTCAGGTATTTGTTGTTGGCTTTGCAATAATTATGAGCTGCCACGCTTATTCCTCCACGAATGCCCGACTCAATCATTGTCATCATTACCTGGTCAGTTATGAGATCAATTTTAGAACCGCTAAGTTTTAAGAAAGCATCCCAACTCATTCCTGGCGAAGAAATATAATGAGAAGGGTCGAGGGAGTAATGATGTAAACTCGTTTCTCTGTATTTTTCAAACACATCAGCCAACAAACAGACGTCGGCTTTTAAATATATGTCGTGGTAGTCACCAAGGTTTTTACATCCGAGTGCATTCCAGACGTTGTGTGCATGTTGGTAATCGGCAACAGATATGAAACTTTTATTGAGTGAAGAATAGAAATTTTCTTTAGGTGGTAATTCTAGTTCTTCAAACACTTCCCAAGAATCCATGTATTCATAAGGATACACGCCTTTCCGAATAAGTGTAACGTCTGGAAAATATTTGCTAGTGATAGGATAGCTGGGTAAGTTCTTAGCTAGTGTTTCTAAACTGGAAGACAAATGTTGAAAGCTGTCGTAAAACTTTAATTTATTCAGAGTGAAAGTTTTATATTTTTCTTCTGTCTCGGCAATACATGACACTTTGTATGCTTTCGTCACTGCCTGCATGATTAAATGGGAGTCGTAATTTCGAAGATTGTGAATGAAAATAGGGAGAGAAAAATGTTTGATTCCATATTCCAAGTTGCATTTCTGATGAGCTGCACCTCTAAATGCCCCTGTTATGTGACAATGATCTCTCACCCTTTGGGTCTTTGTGTCCTTCGTGTCCTTCGGGTCAAACTCTTTATTACAAATGTGGCAATGTGTAGCTGCTTTAAAATTATGGGAGTCAGATTCAGTAAATATCATGGGCACCGGATTATCTAGCTGCAGTAAACACAATTTGTATATTTTGTTCATCTCATCTAAGAACTTCCTAGCTGCGTCTGGCCCTCTGTAAATTACCGGCTCTGTATGTTGTCCGTCGGCTCTAACAACTACATACCCGAAACTGCAGACTTCGTGAAGGTGTGTGAGGAATGAATTAGGCGTACAAAATCCTTGTGGGCCATGGTATTTTAAAATCAATGATTCGAAGTCGGCATAAACTATATAAGGCTGCTTGAATTGTTTGTTGATGTTTTTAAAATATACTTGAGAACCTGGCTTCGGTAACACAAGACGGGTTTGAATATCTGTCATACTTTTGCAAATTTTACTGTGCTTGTCAGCCACTTGGAGATTAGAGACTCTAGTTAAACAGCGTCTGCACAAATATTGTTTGCCATGATGTTTTGAAGTGTGTCCTAATAATCTAGATATGTTTCGTATCAGTGTATAATGTTGCATGCTCGGGTCTTGCGGGTCGGTTATTAGTAAAAGATCGACGTGGTGATTGAGGTCTGAAAACGATGGGGCATTAGGAGAGATTCGTAAAGGCATAAGTTTTGATTCAGGGTCCCAAACATATACATTGACTGTTATAGGAGAGTTCTGGGATTCAAATTTGTCAATGGCGTCAAGGCTAACAGGGAAATTAATGTCTTTAAGATTTAAGTTCGTTATTTTATCTTTGTATAGCGCCACCCTTTCGGGATGTTCTTTCGACTGAATAGGATATAATTTAGCCAAAACACACCACAGAAAACATTTGTCATCAGTGTTCTTAATATTCAATACAGCCTTTTTGTCAAGAATTTCTTTGGGAAGAGGGATATAAGATTTCCCTTTGATTGGATTATACTTTGTAATGTTTAGTTCTAATGATTCTAAATTTCCTTCTGTCCACCCGGACCCTTTCAAAGTTGCACGCTCAATGCTGTCTTGTAACTGATTGATCAAGATGTTGTTATAAGCATTGTCTAGGTCTGAAGATTTTAACACTTCAATTTGACTTGAAGAAATCCACACAGTCATCGTTTCATCAATACTGCCGGGTTTAATAAAAGTTATTTGAGCGTGAATGCGAATTTTAACAGGGGATTTGAAAGTAAAATTGTTAAGTACAAATTCATAATTATTATAAACAGATTTAATAACATTTTGACTGTCAAAAATTTGAAGTTGTATAGTTTGAAAGATGTCTTTAAACAAAGGAGATTGCGAAAGACTTTTTGTGTCCGTCATTTTTATACTGATAACAAAACTTTAAATAGTATTTTAAAACAACTTTAAACTGAATAAATTGAATTTAAAAAAAAAACAAAACAAAAAAAACAAACTAACCCTAACTTTAATATGAAAAGCCATCACATTCGCAAAAACAATAACAATCATACTCACAGTCATGATCACATTCGCAGTCGGGTCCACAATCACAAACAGTTTGTTTGACTACATGAGGATTTAGTTTGCGAACTTGTTTAATAAAATGTAACCAAAAATATTTAAAGTAATATGATTTTGGGTACAAGTCACTTTTGTTGTATTCTTCTTTTGTAAGTTTATGAAAGACTATTGAGAAGTCACTTTTGCATTTAACTTTGTAATCTTCATTTATTTCATATTGTCCAGTGAATGGGTCAGAAAAATCATTATAAATATCTGGATCATATAGTCTGCATTCGAAAAAGATTTTCCAGCGTTCATCTTTTAACATATGAAAGTGGGGAGAATCAAAAAACATTTCCATTTCCTTACAGAACCTTTCTGTGTCCGTCATTTTTAGTCTTTTTTATTTTCTTAATTAGGAAATCTTAATGGTTCTGTGTCTGGCGGAACAATCTGAAGTTCTTCTTTTACACTTGTATAATTTAATTGTTATAAGATAGAAGTTACTTGCTAAAGACCAGTAAGTCATTTTGTAAATACTTTCTAAAGTGTTAAAGTCAACTTATAAATAATTATCAAAGTTACCTAACTTAAGTACCTTTAACCTCAACCACCTTCACGCCCCTTGAGTTTAATTAACCAATAATAATAATAATATGATGATGATGATGATGATGATGATGATGATAATGATGAGGGAAAGGCTTAATGTTATTGGGTGATGGTAAGAGTCAAATGGCTTGATGTAAAAGACACTTAATAATAATGGTAAGAGAGAGAGAGATGGACAAAGGGAAGCAACAAATACTCTCACTTTGCGAATGTATAATAGTTATTACCTCCCTTTAGGATCATCGCCATTGTTTAAGGCGCATGTGTGAATGGGGGAGGGGTGGTGATGATGGGGATGGGTGAGGGGAAAGTGGGTGATGGGGGAGGGAGTGTGAGGGGATGGGTGATGGGGAAGTGGGTGATGGGGGGGGGAGTGAGGGGTGGTGGGTGAGGGGGTGGGGTTTGGGAGTCTGAGGGTGGAGGGAGGGAAAAAGTCTCATGTTTGCTTGTTGCGTTTGAGTAATTGTTGTGAATGCAATTGGGATGGGGAGTGGAAAGGGGGGGGGTGGTAATAGTTCAATAGCGGAGTCGCACATTGGCAACCCCTTTGTTGTTGACGAGCGAGTTGAAGACAAGTGTGAACAAGTGTGAGTCATGCTGTGGAATCTTTGGCTAAAGGTGAAGGTTTGGTTGACGAGCAAGGTGAAGGGCATTTCAACACTCTGTTCCTGTTCGCCTGCCCCGCCAGGTTTTGCCTACTAATCAATAACTTGATTACTTTGTTGCTGCCGGTGTGTTTTTTCTACAGAATTTATTCTTTGCTCTGCCATTTTGCTCGAAATGCCTCATTATCTTTCATAAACTGATTAATTTGTTTAGATTTGATTATAAGCTCTCTTAATGTAATATCTAGCCTATGAAACTTAGGATAATTAGCAAAATAATGAGCCAAGTTACGCAGTTTTGCAGCATAGTTTTGTGAAATTTGTAGTTGGTCTTTTAAATAATCAGACCATTTCATTTTTCTTTGAATTTTTACAAAAAAAAACGCCCTCTCTAACAACAACCCATAATTTAATGCATCACTGATAAAAGCAGCTTGATCATTCCGAAATTTGTTTGCCCTTTTGACTAGAATGTCAGTTACGTTTTCATAGTCTAAATTCATATCTTGAGCTGCTTTAGAAATATCAGGCATTTCGACCAGTGGCACAGCATTTGTTTTAATCAAATTTTCTTCAAGAAATTTATCCATGCTTTCTGGAGTGAACTTATCAGGTTTGGTGTTCAAAAATGATAAGCTTTCCTTTGGACGTTTAGGTATTTCCGCATTTGGTTGTTTGGGCAATTTAGAAAAATATTCACTCATCTCAACATGATACCTTTGGTATTTATTTAAAACAGCGAGTTCTTGTTCAGAAAAAATTGCCGAAGGTTGAGTTGTCAAAGGTTGAGAGTCATGCAACATATCTGATTCTTGATCCATAGTCATACTTGGCGAGACTGGTCGAACGCTTGAACAAGTTGAAGCCATTTTAAAACACAGCACTATATTCCACAGAATGATCACAAAATTGTTCACTTCTTTCTTCCTTGACGCTCAGTCAGTTTTAACAGATTATTTTCTTTTGATTCTGTAACAGTCGAGGTAACAGACGATTAACAGCTTTATGATTGCTGAAAGAAGAATTTAGCAGACAGTTCACTGACAGTGAAATGCGTCTTCACGACAGCTTGCATTGAGCAGTAATGAACGCTTTGCTGGGTGCGTTGCACGGTTGTTAGGGAACGTAACGAATAAACACGCCCTATGACGTATGCTAAACGGTAAACAACGAATTATTTATTTGAAAACATATGCATGCGCGTTCGTATGCATGTGTGCGTGTGCATGTGTGTGTGTTTATGCATATGCATGCGTGTGCAAACATGCGTGAGTGCATATGAGTGAGCGTGCATTCATAATTCTGTTTAGAAGTAACGAGCAATTAATTGAATGGCGACATACCGAAAGCGTCCATGTTGTTGCTAAGAGGAAATGACAAAGCGCTACCATTTGCATCGTCTGCTATAATGGCATTTACCACAGCTTAAAACCGAAAGTAAATAATGTTGCATCATTGCAATAATTTTCTAACTTATTCAAGGTTTAAGAAAGTGTTACACATTAATGTTTAATGTTACAATTATAATGCAGTGTGTTGTGTATTTAATAATAAAAAGAATTAAGAAAACAGCGTGTAGGTTAAAATCAATACCGTCACCATACAACAGGCGTAGGATTCGCGTTATATATAGCTAATAACAGGTAAAGAATTCTACAGTTGTAAAATAGGAATTTCAATTTAAATTTCATTCAAACTTAAAGACGCAATAAATACGCATATATATTAGCAAATGGGGGATTTACAGAGTGTTTTGTAATGCATTTAATTGCTATCAAAACAGCCTTATATTGTAATAAAAAAGGCCTTTAGCGACTCTTTGAACATTTTGTTTTAACCAAAGACGCAAGATATACGAATGTGTATTATATTTAGCAAATGCCGGATTCCCAAAGCGCTTTGGCACGCCTTTTAAAAAGCTCATAAAACAGCCATAAATTACAATAAAAGGGTGTCAGAAAAACAAGGGCGGTCTAAGCCCATAATTACAATCTCTTCCCCTGCGTGGGATGCCTTTATTGTAAAGTGGCCGGTTGGAGGAGTGCCTTCAGTGTTACCACTGGGGTTGTTAGGGGTGAGTACTTATCAATCAAGTTGTAGTCCCGATTTTGTGATCCTGATTCGGCTCTTTGCAGTCCGCAAACGTTGCAGTCTGCAAGACGCTGGTCGGAAACAGGATATAACTCAAGTCGACCAAGGCGTCAACATGCTGTTTGATGCGAACAGTCTAACGCTCGAGACCACTGAGCGCTCCTGAACTACCGAAAGGGAATAGGATCTAGTGCTTACTGGGTGTGCTTATGTTGTGGCACTCGTCTGTCTAGGGCATGAGCTTCAGGATCTTTAAATCTGCGCGATGAAATGCCTGCGTGCACAGACTAGACTTCGGTATATATGTAAGCTTATATACATATATATTCTCGTCCGAAGGAGTACCCGATATTCCGAAGTAATGATATTATGCAGTTTCGGAAATGGAAATGGTCTATTAGACTTATTTTCGTCTCGAAAGTAGATTTTACATTGAGAAGAAGATGTACGTTTTCATGAATGATCAATATTTATGTTATTATATAAACCTAGCGTCTTGTATTCAGATCGTATTGTTGTTTTTGTTTGTTTGTTTGTTTGGTTTGTTGTTTTTTTCCAAAAAGAGTTAACGCACACTGAATATGGCAGTTGGTGCTACCACGCCTATTTACATCCAAGACTTGCTCTGGTCGCATTACCACAGCCAATAAAGAGTTTGAATTCGAATGATCTCATATTTTATCTTCTGAAAGAAAGTGCCTCTGACTTTCAGCTGTAACGTCATATATTTTTTTCATGAGAAAAAGTTGACAGAAGTTCAAGTAGACCTTACAACGGTAGGACTAACACAAACATGTCTTTGATACTCGAACAACAACTAAAAGATCTACTAGACCCGCGGCGTTTTATTCAATATTTGCCTTTGGATCATTCCTGTCCGCTATGTCCAGGTCGAGGACGGAATAATAACAACCATTTACGTCAGATGCATCTATACAAAAGGATAACAATAATTGCTCGTCTGGTTCAGAAGGTTTGGTACTGGCAAGTAATTCTTATATCTCACCCAACGCATTATATAATTAGCATTACATTATGATCAGGGATAAAGGAGGTTTCAGCAAATAACAATTTGGGGTTTTGCGTCTGTTCTGCTATGAATTTATTACAAGACTGGGTTTTCATAGAAAATATTTAAGACACAGCTAGACAGATAGCTAGACAGGTAGACATACATACATACATACATAATCAGTGCTTAAAGGGATCAGTGGACGGCTCCAAATCAGAACTCCACTATATTTGATGGCTAATGTGTGCCAACAATGTACTTTCTGATGCAATATGTATCGATTTCCACAAGTGTCTTATATTTTCATTGGCCAAGTAGAGCGTAACTAAAACTTGTATCGCATGATAATTGACCAATCACAAATGACGATGTTGATTTTTGGACCACGTTTGGTTGGGTAGTTGGATGACATTATTAGAAAACAAAGTGTACAGCGGTTATTCACAGCCATCTTTCTCCAATAGTCTAATGTCGATTCCTCTTTTTTCCCCAATTGAAGATATCTATGCATACATGTTATTCGAATTTTAGACGTGGAAAATGAAAAAAAAAGTTACATCCCAATCGGACAATACATGCACTCTCGCGTGAATATTGTCGATCTCGGTGTGACAGTTTTCCATATCCTACGCCAAGATGGGAATAACGTATAATGTAACCTTTGTCTAAATAAAAACGTTTTGAAGAAAGAAAAAAAGAAGGGAAAAAAAGATTTATTCCGTGAGAATGATGTTCATGATAATAGTAATAATTGTGGCAACGACGGTGATTACGACGACGACGACGATGATGATGATGATGATGATGGTGATGATGATGATGAGGAGGAGGATGAGGATGAGGATGAGGATGAAAACATGTTTAAAAGGAAGCTGCCACATCCGTTAATATGATTGATGCCACCTTGACTGTGGACTGAGGCATGGCTGGTCGTGTAGATTAACGTCCCCGGACACTTTCGCATATAGGGGACGGAACAGAGGCAGTGACAGCAAAACTTCAGCCTAAGTAGCCCACGCTGACCAGTTTGATCTTTATATTGGGCAGAATCTAAGTCGATGCCAGCCCAGACATTACAACTGGGAGAAACTGGGCAACGCCTGCTGAGCTGCTGCAGATAGATCTCCTTTGCTCCATAAAATAGGCCAGTTTCGATCGTCTTCGGAAATCTTGCTAGCGAGGAGCGGAAGACATCATGAACTTTGAGACAATCTCAAACGATCAGTGTCGTAACGATAGTCTTCGGGAATCCATGGACGGGAAAGGAAGAAAGAAACGAAATGTGGATCCGTACTGCACACGATGATTATCTTCAGGGTAACCAGTGTTGATGCTTTAGAATTCAAACCGGAACAGTTGGGTAGGAAAGAAGCGGAATGCAACTTGTCCAAACCGACCAGTATCGATCGTATCCGGGAAGCGATTTTTTTCCCACATCACGTCTGAAGGGTACCGTAAATGGAACGACTTCAGACCTAAAATGTACAGATTTGTTACCTCACTTACGTGCTCTTCAATGTCTTCACACACGCCAAAGGTTGCTATATAACAAGCTTAGATAATAGTTTTTCTGTCAAATGTGTTTGTACGTTTGTATCATTGTGTGTGTACAAATATTATGTATATCTATATAATAAACAACCATTAAAATAGATATAATACAACTTTATTCATCTCAAAATTAGCAATTATAGTGGCAGCATTAGCAAATTCACATTACATACAGAGAATGAGCAATCACATCCAACAATAGAAGCACGATTAAAATGGATCAATTAAACTAAGTGATGAGGTAGAGGTACAAACTACCCCATGTCTTACAGGTTGCATAACAATCAGAAACTTAACTCTCCCCCTTGCACCCACACACGCGCGTCTAACTCTTACAATTACACGTAAGATTCACATAAGATATGTTGGCTCGCATACAAATATTGATACATATGTGCCCATTAATATATATATAGATAGATAGATAGATAGATAGATAGATAGATAGATAGATAGATAGATAGATAGATAGATAGATAGATAGATAGATAGATAGATAGATAGATAGATAGATATAGATAGATATATATATAGTTGATTCAAGACCTCCAGTAAATTTGCTGGCACCGCTCCTCACAAAGAGTTTTAGGTTAATAGTTCATATAAAGTCAAATTTTCTCTAATTACAGAGGATAGACAATGTAATGAATGTACTTTTTATACATAGATTTATGCGAAGACTTTTCATCATTATAATTACAATTAATATTTAGTTTTTTTCGGTTCTCTGTATTTTTGTTTACATATCCATATATATAGGTGTGTTCCATTTGACATTGATGATTTCTTCCTGAAGAAGCTTACTGCGAAAATTTGAAAAGTAAAGGGCATAAAAAATTATATTGTAAATGTAATATAGATAGATAGATAGATATAGATATAGATATAATATTTGTACACATACAATGATACAAATGTACAACCGCATTTAACATAAAATATTATTAAAGCTTGCTTTGGCGTGTGAAGACACTAAGAGCACGAAAGGGAAGTTACAACTCTGGACGGTTTAGGTCTGAAGTCGTTCCATTTACGGTATCCCTCAGACCTGATGTGGGGGGAAAAATATCGCATCCGGAATCTAACCAGAGGAAGAAGGGTTAGATCAAAGACATGAGAGAAGAAGCAAACTTATGCGAAAGTACGAGAGAAACTGAAGGAGAGGCCTTCATTTTGTGACCTGGTGTATATCATTCAGATGTGAATCAGAGTGACTGAGACAGCATCCAGAAGGGCGTTGACCTTATTGGGTTTCTGTGAAGTACGCCAATACTGTGGCTGCCTGTGATTCAGTTTGAGTTGCATGCCCGTGTTATTTTTCTATTTATTACTTACTGTTTGATTTTATTTTACCTTTTTTCCCATTTTGAGTGTGTGTGTGACTTTTCCGTGATTTGTTTGTGACATTTGATCAGTGCAGTTTTTATAAGCTTATATGCCGTTCATTGTTTTTCGATCTGTATAGTTTATAAACCGGGTCGGTTCCCCAATCCTCCCATACGGTTAAAATGCCCCCCACCTACCCACCTCCAACCCACCCTCCACCTCCCTCTCCCGGAGATATGAGCCTCTTATTTTCTTGAAATTGTGCTTGCTTTGTGTAATAAAAGGACAAAGTTTCAAAGTTCCACAGGCACTGACACTCGGGGTTACTATGATTTGTGGAGCAGAATTAGATAGGGAAAAACTCAAAGAAAGTACTGGGGAAGGGGGTGGGGGAGAGGAGGACAAACAAAACACTAATAGAACAAAACAAAAGAAAGAGAGGATGTTGTGCGCGGCTGTTAACTTAGGAAAGTGTGAATGCAGCTGTCTAGACAAACGTCAGCGTGTATGTATATTTTATAGGGCAAGGATTTGTACAAATTATTATTAATGCTGGTAGAACTGATTACATATGGATTAAAATCTGCATTTTCGATACTCGCTGTCCTCCCTGTTTTGTAAACTATCGCATCTGGATGCGCTAGCTTAGATTATATCAACCAGCCGCAGACACTGTAGGACAAATCAGGTACTGGCCAAATCAATGCTGTCGTTCTCGTAATTTCCCCCTTTCCATCGCTCGTGAAAATAAAATTTAGCTAAAAACAGAAGTTGTGTGTGCGTCGTATACATGTACACATTTACACACTGAAGCGGAAATTCTTGTTTCCCAGGATTCTATCATGTCCTATCCTATCCCAATGATCGCTTAACCAGCGTACTGCATCTTTCTCTGTCCTCAGCAACCTTCATGGCTTCGCTCAATGTCAAGCCAGTCCATTCTCGAATGTTGTCCTTCCACTTCTTTTTATCTATCGCTCTTCTTCTGCCTCATTGCACCGTGCCTTGCAGGATGGTCTTTGCAAGGCCTGATGCTCTGATCACGTGGCCATACCATCGGAGTTTCCGTTTCTTCACCACTGTGAGCATTTCATCGTGTTGTCCAATGGCTTGTGTGATGGTCTGTCGAACTTCGTTGTTGATGATGTGCTGAGTATAGGAAAACTAATGCCCAGAAGTCTTCTTTAGCACCTCATCCCCATGCTTTGTATGCTTTGTTGTGGGATCCTTAAGAGGACTTCCTGTCGGGACCCATTGTCTGATAAAATGGCTCCTAAATATTTGAAGCTATGCACTGTGTTGGTGGATTGTTCTTGGACTTTGATATCTAGCTGTGTTGATGCCATTGGTGTTGTTGGTCATCATTTTGGTCTTCTCTTCACTTATTTTCATTCCATAGGCTCTGGAGGTGGTGTCAAGCCTCTGTACAAGCTGTTCAAGTTCTTGTACCTCTTCCAGCCAATCCATCAATGTCATCCGCAAAACGGAGGTTGGAGATTGCTCTACCCCCTATGCTGACTGTGCCTTCGTGATCTGCAAGAGCGTCTGAAATGTAGCGCTCTAGGAAGATGTTGAAGGGTGTTGGAGAGAGTAGGCATCCTTGACGCACACCGATTGTTGTTCTGAACAAGCTCTCGTTGGCGCTGTTGCGAAGGACTGCGCTAGTAGTCTTGTCATACAGGCTTTTGATGACTTCAATAATTTTAGGGCTGATGCTGTACACCCTCATGGTTGTCCACAGAGCTGCATATGCCAGACTCGGTCAAACGCTTTCTTAAAGTCTACAAACACATGATATAGAAGGTGCTATAGGTATTTCTTGCAGGTTATTCTGAGGTTGAAAATCTGTTCAGTGGTACTTCGCCCTGCCTGAATCCTGCTTGTTCATCAGCTATGATTTGTTCAGCTTGGGGTTTAACCTATTGAATTTTATTTTCAGGAGAACCTTGCTGAGATGGTTGATGATGCTGATGGTGCGGTAATTTTTACACTCTTGAAGGTTACCCTTTTTGGAAAAGTGATGACAAGCGACTGGGTCTATGGTGTAAGCCACTACCACTCTGCCAGATCTTGTTACAGAGAATGGTGAGGGCGTCAGTCATCGCGTGCTTGAAGCAATGCCGCGGATGTGTGGTCCACTCCCGCTGACTTCCCCTTCTTTAGTGATTGTACTGCTGCCTCAACTTCTTCTCGGAGAATTGGGAAGATTTCTTCCTCTTCTCTGTTTTGGGAACATGCTAAAACTGATGGGTCTCCGTTTGGTGTGTGGTTGCAAAAGTCAGAGCAGTACTTTGTCTATCTACCCAAGACTTCTTGTTCTTCGGTAAGGCATATTCCAGACTTGCTTTGGATCGTGGAGACTTTGGGCTATTTAACACTTGTCAACCGCTTCACAATCTGGTAGGCCTTCTTGCTGTTGTTCTTGTTCAGACTGTTCTCTACTGTATTTCCTGGCATTGCTTTTCTATTTAGTTCTCCTTTGCTGTGCACATGCCATTTTGGGTTGTCATTGTTGATTTTTTGGTATGCCTCAGCTCCCTGTGAGGTGTTCTTTTTCTTTTTCATCTCTTTTCGTTTATCACACCGGTCCAAAAATTCAGGTGTGATCCACGGTTTCTTCTTTTGGCGGTTCTTGCCAAGGATCTGAGTGGGGACATCTGTCACAGCTGAGTTGAAGGTGATGGTCATGGTTTTGACATCTGTTTCACCACTCCCAAAATGAGCAGCGGTGCAAATTTCCCTCCAATTGTTTCTTGGAATATTTCTGCCATTTCCGGGTCAACTTCACTCTGGTGCACTGTGCTGTGTTTACTCTCTTCAAGTTTCCCAGGATGGTATCTACAAAACATGTAGCATTATGTTTATTAAAAACGAACCCTAGACAGCGTCTGATATTGTTAAAAGCAAAGTTTTGTCCAACAGTTTGTTTCGTTTGGGCTTCTTATGCGCTTTACGGGAATCCACATAATAAAAATTCAGTGCTCGAGTTGGAGAAGACAAACAGCCAAACAAACAGTACAAGTAGACAAGGTAGTTTTCATAATAGCGCTAAAGAGATTGAAAGCACTTTTGTTTTACGTTTAACTAGGCAGTTCGCGGAGTGCTGTCCAGTTATCGTTGATAAGTGGAAAGAATGGCGTCAGGAATTGCATAATAGCGTGCACCAAAGAAGTCAGCATTCTCGGGCAGACGTTCTTCGGATTAGATGAGCGTTGAGTGTTCCAAATCAGAAAAAAAGGAAGATCACGCTAATTGTGAAAAATCAGTTTGGAGAAAGATACAGAGAGGAGGGAGGGAGGTAGTGTTATGGGCTGGGGGTGAGAGGAAATACAATGAAAATCATAAAGCAAATGGGAGCGATGTGATTTTTGATTTTTTGGGTTGTTACTTTTGTTGTTGTAGAAGCTGCTGCCGCTGATGGCGATCATGTTGCTGCTGCTGATGATGATGAATACGATGATGGTTGATGATGATGATGATGATGATGATGATGATGATGATGATGATGATGATGATGATGATGATGATGATGATGATGATGAAAGCGACGTCCCCGAAACAACACAAAAACTCACCTCATAGCTTCATACTTATTTTAATTCTTTTTCCAATCGCACTGTTGTGTGACGTTAAAACGTCCTTCATGTTCATTTTGATCACAAGCTTATGTGTGGCTTTAAGTGCATTATGTGTATTGGCATTAAATATTGGAATAAAGACTGAGTAGAATTAGATTACTTCAACGCCATGCAGAAACAGTTAGTTAATCTCACAACTGAACCATAAAGAAAATAAATTAGAGAAGTTTTCAAAGCTCTGGAGTATCAATTGTGTGTGGCAGCTGTTGAAGAGAGATTAGAGGATTGCCAACTGGGAAGTACGCATTGAATTGGCGTTAAGATTGCGTAATATAATTCAATAGACGGCGGCATTATTTGATTTTATGTTCCATTTTCCACTTTGTTTTAGCAATTTTAGCACAATATAAAAGGCAATTTCTTGTTTATTTTCATCACTTGAGAGTTTGTGGACAATCAAACAAGCCTGAGACGGTGCTTTTGCAGAACAAAAATGATCGTAACATTTGTTGTTGTTGTTGTTGTTGTTGTGTTTGTTATTATTATTATTATTATTATTATTATTATTATTATTATTATTATTATTATTATTATTATTATTATTATTATTCACTCGTATCAATGGAGAGAATGCTTCTGTATAAATAGGTCTACAGATAGTGAATACTGTCTATCTGACAAAGTCTTCTTATGGTCATCATCATCTCTATCGTCGTTGTCCTCATCCTCGTCCTTTTCCCCCTTCTTTTCTTTCCAAAATATTTCCACATGTTTATCTTCCCCTCTCCTCTCCCCACTCTCTCTCTCCTCACTCCTACTTTAAAACTTGCTAAGGGTTTATTTATCACAGTGCTTTTTTTTCTTTATTTGTTTTCGATCTCTTAACTAATATTATGGTGACGGCGTTCTCAAAAGAAAGCGAATTATAATTTTTCTTTATAAATCCGTCTTGGCCTTTTCTGTGCCGTTTAATCAGATTAATTTTTGTTTGCTTAACTGCGAAGAAAGATGTAAAATGTAACTAGATTGATTACCTTCGTAAAAGGGGACGAAAGGGGAAAAGGAGGGTTTGGTCGGTGTATTGGTTGTGTGTGTGCGTGTGTGTGTGGAGGGTGGGTGGATGAGTGCGGTGGAGAGAGGGCGGAGGGGAGAGGTGAAGTGCTGTTCAGGGATTTAAGATTACATGGAGAATGCTTGCGAAGCGTTTTGCCGAAATAAAGTGGAAGTTGATACGAAATATATAGACAAAGAATGAATAATAAACTAGAAGGGCAAAGCCCATACAACTCACATGTTCCTAATGGACATGAAAATGAGTGCCCAGAAAAAAAAATGAAGCGGTGGCATTAAAGGCAAAGTAATACCGACTTTGATTCTTCTATGCTCTTGACTTTGAGATGACATTGACTTCCGGCTCCACATTTAATCATGCACTGTCAATTAAATTACAGCAACAGTTGTATAATGCCCCAAAACGGTGACCTTGACCTTGGGATGATCTTGACCTTCACGTGACCTCTCACGCAAGTCTGATTAAATAACCCAATGTTGTTGCATACTATGGGTTAAATAACTGTACTTAGTTAATTAGTCAGTGCTTATAGGGTCCAGCGGACTGTAAAGAGTCGAATCTGGACCACAATTTGGTTGAAAAAGGATTCAACCCCGATCCGTACAAGAGATCTGCTGAAAAAAACCTAATGGTAACACTGGAGGCACTCCACTAGCTGATCACTTTACAATTAAGGCATCCCATGCAGGGGACGCAGAGACTGTATTCTAACTTATCGAACCCCCGTTTTCAAAAACAAAATAGAATGTAAACATCATGCCCCAAAACATTTACACGAATTTGAATATATTAGCATCAACGGAATATAGCCCCCAATAATGTTGTCACAACAGGGAGGACATAAAAGGTGTATACAGAACTTTTGGATTTTTTGGGGTGTTGATTATTAATTGATTCTAATTTCATACACATACGAACAAAATAACGTATAACCTCGTGCAAACATAACTCATTCACTCACTATCAAATTTATTGCATTCACACATTGTTATATAATCATAAATGTTTCTCTCAATTCAACACATAAATAAACTTGTACAACATGCGATTATAGTACATTTCCCATAGTCCGCTGGACCTAAAGCAACAATAAATCAATCAATCAATTTCCCATAGTCACAAGGATATTCCGATGATTACATTCGCCGCAGAGTCATTCATTATAGATCATACTCTTCCTTCCACTCTACAGTAAATGCCTGCTGTCCCGTCCGATTAAATAAACTCCTTAGTTGTCCGTGAAAGAAAACGATATTACGTTGATTTCTTAAAGTTGAGATCGATCTCTCACAGTCACGGTTTTCCTCCCACGTCTAAAGATATTATTTCGCTGTTGAAGTTCTCCCCAAGGTATTGAAGTGCTCTTCCTGCGGTTTGAAGACCTCTTCTCCAGTTTGGAAGTGATCCTCCTCCCGTTAGAAATGCTCCTCCTCCCGTTCGAAACATCCAATGATGCGTGAATACAATACTACTGTTTTTGTTCCCTTCAACGCTGGCCGTTCGAAGGATCACAGGTCCATCATTCCCTTTTCAGCTAGAATTTCCTCATACTGCTGGTTGC
Organism: Oncomelania hupensis; assembly: GCA_036898135.1. Lineage (NCBI taxonomy): Eukaryota > Metazoa > Mollusca > Gastropoda > Littorinimorpha > Pomatiopsidae > Oncomelania > Oncomelania hupensis. Next base: position 79,736,457 of record CM072512.1, on the reverse strand, counting down.
TGGTCCCATTACACTATTAGCGGGAGGCAGACCACACACCCGTGCACCACCAGCATCACCCACTGTTTGGGCTTTCTCAAAACTAAATTAATTTGTGCCGAGCACAAAATCTGGTGGTTTCTATTTTCATCCCTCCACACTTTCCACATGAAAACTAATCATTTACGCCATACACAAATAAAGTCATCACAAATGCACGCGACTATCTGAACTTCGAACTTCTACTCAATAATACTTATAAGTTTACGTAGTTATATGAATTGTGAGGAGGAGGACTCAGAGTGAATAAGTCTCATTCACACATTCTCTCTTTTTCTTTCCCGAACTCCAGTCCGTTGATGACCGTTGAAAGTTTGTTTTTATTTCCTATTCTATCCTGTTCAAGAACTTGAACAGCTTGTACAGAGGCTTGACACCACCTCCAGAGCTTATGGAATGGAAATAATTGCAGAGAAGACCAAAATGATGACCAACAACACCAAGGGCATCAACACGGACATCAAAGTACAAGGCCAATCCCTCAACACAGTGCACAGCTTCAAATATTTAGGAGCCATTGTGTCAGACAATGGGTCTCGACAGGAAGTCCTCTCCAGGATCGCACAAACAACTGCTGCCCTGACAAGGTTGAAGCCCATTTGGAAAGACAGAACCATCAGTCTACATTCCAAAGTAAGACTGCTGCGCTCTCTGGTCATCTCCATCTTCCTATATGCTTGCGAAGCATGGACCCTCACAGCAGATCTCCAACGAAGAATACAAAGCATGGAGATGAGGTGCTACAGAAGACTTCTGTGCATTTCCTATACCCAACACATCACCAACGACGAAGTCCGACAGACCATCACACAAGCCATTGGACAACACGATGACCTGCTCACAGTGGTGAAGAAACGGAAACTCCGATGGTATGGCCACGTCACCAGATCATCAGGCCTTGCAAAGACCATTCTGCAAGGCACAGTGCAAGGAGGTAGAAGAAGGGGGAGACCGAAAAAGAGGTGGGAGGACAACATTCGAGAATGGACTGGTTTGACACTGAGCGAAGCCATGAGGGCTGCTGAGGACAGAGAAAGATGGAGTATGCTGGTTAAACGATCATCTGTGGTGCCCCTACGACCTTCGGGTTATGGGACAGGATAGGATAGGATAGGATTCTATCCTATTCTATTCCGTAACTCGAAAATCGTTGGGGCACCACATATGATCGTTTAACTAGCGTACTCCATCTTTCCCTATCCTCAGCAGTCCTCATGGCCTCGCTCAGTGTCAAGCCAGTCCATTTTATGAACGTTGTCCTCCCACCTTGTTTTGAAGAGTATAGGAAGATGAAGATGACAAGGAAGCGCAACAACCTTACCTTGGAGTGTAGACTGATGGACCTGTCTTTCCAAATGGGCGTCAACCTTGTCAGGGCAGCAGTTGTTTGTGCTATCCTGTCGGGACCCATTGTCTGATACAATTGCTCCTAAATATTGGAAGCTGTGCACTGTGTTGCGGGATTGGTCTTGGACTTTGATGTCCGTGTTGATGCCATTGCTATTATTGGTCATCATTTTGGTTTTATCTGCACTTATTTTCCTTCCACAGGCTATGGAAGTGGTGCCAAAACTCTGTACCAGGTGTTCCAATTTTTTTTTTAAAAACATCATGTCAGCGAGAAAAACATCATGTCATCAAACAGCAAGACAGCTAAGGCAATGCCCGAAAAAGAACAGCTTAGCAGCGGTCGAGTGGTGTATTCGTTGGAATGCTTCCCGAGACGGTGCAGATTACCGTCCCCAAGACTAATAAGGTTAATTGTAGATTATAGTTACACGACACCGGAGCGTATAGGTGACTATCTATCCTATCTTATCCCGTAACTCGAAGGTCGTTGGAGCACCACAGATGATCGTTTAACCAGCGTACTCCAACTTTCCCTGTACTCACCAACCCTCATGGCTTCGCTCAGAGTCAAGACGGTACATTCTCGAAAGTTTTCCTACCAACTCTTTTTCTGTCTCTGTGTATATATATTACATAGACGTTCATGAAAAACGCATCAGCATGAAAAGTAAAATCATAATAAAAAAATATTTATACAAACGCCATTTGTTTGATAACAATGGAGTTAAACGTGTATCAGGGCGAGACCACTTTGTATTTTAACGCACTCGACCATTATGACACTCATGCAGTCATAATATATTGAAGCAAACTAAGCAACTTTAACTCCTTTGTCAATTCAATACACTGGGAAATGTGGCGGAATTGGAGGCGACTGAGCACGCTTGGGAGAGATTGTCTCCATAGAGGCTGCCATTTGATGTGTTAGTCTGGCCTTGGGTGGCTTTGGTGTGGCCAGTGCCAAATCGACACGACATACGTTCTCCCCGCCTGACTATTCGTCTTCAGCTTTTGGTAGTGAACAGGACTACACTGTCGGTAGGCATTAGTGATACTCATAGCCGGCAATCCGGTTTACTATCAACACGCTTCACCGCCTTGCAGTGCAACTATTTTTGTGCGTCCCTCTTACGAGAGATAATAAAAAATAATCGTTCAGGTTGGGCCGTGTTCTCTAGAGTGTGGGCGAGAGTGGTGAGTCAGATACTTCGCTCGGCTACAATACTCGTATGTCTTGAGTAAGCTAAAGCACCTCAAACCCCCATCCTCAAAACACACCACCACCCCCGACGTTGTCCATGTAAGTCCGATTTCCGGGCAACCTCATAAAGGGGTAGTCTAAATACAGCTGTCGTGTGTAATTTGGACTGATTTACAGTTGGATGTCACAACTTTTTCTCCGGAGTTCTTCACACTGAAAAGCGTCCCCTTGGACTTTCTGGTTGATAACCTCCCTTAATTGGCTGGAGAGGAACAAGAACTTGAACAGCTTGTACAGAGGCTTGACACCACCTCCAGAGCTTATGGAATGGAAATAAGTGCAGAGAAGACCAAAATGATGACCAACAACACCAATGGCATCAACACGGACATCAAAGTACAAGGCCAATCCCTCAACACAGTGCACAGCTTCAAATATTTAGGAGCCATTGTGTCAGACAATGGGTCTCGACAGGAAGTCCTCTCCAGGATCGCACAAACAACTGCTGCCCTGACAAGGTTGAAGCCCATTTGGAAAGACAGAACCATCAGTCTACATTCCAAAGTAAGACTGCTGCGATCTCTGGTCATCTCCATCTTCCTATATGCTTGCGAAGCATGGACCCTCACAGCAGATCTCCAACGAAGAATACAAAGCATGGAGATGAGGTGCTACAGAAGACTTCTGTGCATTTCCTATACCCAACACATCACCAACGTTGAAGTCCGACAGACCATCACACAAGCCATTGGACAACACGATGACCTGCTCACAGTGGTGAAGAAACGGAAACTCCGATGGTATGGCCACGTCACCAGATCATCAGGCCTTGCAAAGACCATTCTGCAAGGCACAGTGCAAGGAGGTAGAAGAAGGGGGAGACCGAAAAAGAGGTGGGAGGACAACATTCGAGAATGGACTGGTTTGACACTGAGCGAAGCCATGAGGGCTGCTGAGGACAGAGAAAGATGGAGTATGCTGGTTAAGCGATCATCTGTGGTGCCCCTACGACCTTCGGGTTATGGGACAGGATAGGATAGGATAGGAACCTCCCTTAATAGTTGTATAGACAAAAAGCTTCATATATAAAACGCTTTTTGTCTAGTCGCGATGTACTTTCATCAGTAAAACTGAAAGTTAGATCTAATACGCGAGAAATAATCCATGACATACTCTGTTCTTATTCGGTTCATGTTCTTTCTGAGGCGTCCAGAGATATCTTTTAGAGGGTTATAATATAAAATGTCTAATAAATTTACGAATTCTCTACGGAAAACTGTAATTTTATTATATATATCCATGATGTTCTAACATGGTAATGCCCTTGCACTTATGGCGATTTCGTGGACTCCCTTAAATTTATAAAAAATTAAAAAATTATTGGATTACATATATAATGTTAGCTTGGTTGTAACATAAAACATTAATTATGGTGATTATAGTTTGCGGTCCCATAACACTGAAACATTTCATCATTTAGGTCCGGTCAGTGGTTTCTGCGATATGGCTTCAAACGGACCGACAGGCCAACCGACCGACATTTATACTCGTTTTGATTCATGACTATTTCAAACTATTTCATTTTTTTTGTTTTAATTCGTTCTGTTTGCAAGCCACAACATACTATTTTTAAAGCCGCATAGATGTCAGCCTAAAACGAGCATAACAATCCCTGTACCAACCATTAGTCAGGAATAAAAAGGTATAATATTGCTCAGTACCAGTTAAAATTAGACTTAAAAGAATAGTACCATGTATATTTGATATTGTTCTCCATTTCCGACCGCCAGTGTTGCATGAAGCATGAAATAAGACATAAGAATATTTACTGGCCACGTAATAATTACAGGATTAATGTGCCTGTCTTTAAACTCTGACACGAAACTTGATGTTTGTTCCGAACTATTTGACTTAAGCAAATCTATCGGTTAACATTTAAATACCAGTTGTTCTCCTTTTCACACTTTATGTTAGTACTTAACCAAACAATTCCAAACCCATTGCCCATTAAGTGTTCTTTTCATCCCCGTAACCCAGTACAGTTGCCCTTTTTCGTGTTGATTCAGCATCATATGATATGCCTGCCTCCAGAGACTGACTCTCGGAAGACATATTAATTTTAAAATTTCACTGCATTCTGATGTACAATGGAGCGAGAGAGAGAGAGAGAGAGAGAGAGAGAGAGAGAGAGAGAGAGAGAGAGAGAGAGAGAGAGAGAGAGAAACTGAAACTGAAACTGAAAAACGTTTATTACATAAGGATAGTAGCTTTAGGTCCAGAGGTCCTTTCTTCCAGCTAGTCCTTAACACATGCAAATATATAATAGATGTGAGTACATTGTAACAACATACATGAACTACAAATAAGTAGTATGAATACTATCAGGATAACATACGCATACACACAAGCAATCATACTCACAAAATTGAAATAAAAGTACTATATATATACAATGTACAACGTATCTCAATACAAATGCACATATACATGAGATATGCGGCATATATACTCACGCAAAGTAGGTCACTTTACAGTAGAATAGCAACATGAAGCACCTCAAAATAATCAACGCAACCCAATACGTACTTTTGGATTTTGCGAATAAACATAGTAAAATTTCAATATGGGAGGAATTCTGAATGAAAAATAGGCTGCATGCTGCCAAAAAATAATTTTAAAAACATAATAATATTAATAAGAGGGTTATTACACATTACAGGCTCAGCTTACCAGAAAACAGAGAGAGAGAGAGAGAGAGAGAGAGAGAGAGAGAGAGAGAGAGAGAGAGAGAGAGAGAGGTTTATGCTGTACTCATTTGGCATTGACATGGGATGACACTGTGACTCTCTCTCTCTCTCTCTCTCTCTCTCTCTCTCTCTCTCTCTCTCTCTCTCTCTCTCTCTCTCTCTCTCTGTTTTCTGGTAAGCTGAGCCTGTAATGTGTAATAACCCTCTTATTAATATTATTATGTTTTTAAAATTATTTTTTGGCAGCATGCAGCCTATTTTTCATTCAGAATTCCTCCCATATTGAAATTTTACTATGTTTATTAGCAAAATCCAAAAGTACGTATTGGGTTGCGTTGATTATTTTGAGGTGCTTCATGTTGCTATTCTACTGTAAAGTGACCTACTTTGAACACGCCTCCTCGACAGATCCTTTTAACATTCACAGCGAGTGTTGCCCCACTGAAAAAATAAGCCTACAACAAAAAATACGAGTAACTTTTTAGAAAGTATAGTTATGTTTTAAGCGAGTCCTTTTTCTATTAATAGCAACGACTAACCAGCATTTTTGAACTAAAAATAGCGTCCACCAAAGCCGGTAAGAGACAGAACCCGTAAAACAAAAAGTTGTTTTTTTTTCATTTCAGGTTGATGAAATAGACCCTACCCTACCTCAGACAGCAAAGATGCACTCTTCAAGCCGTGTGGTTCACTCAGAAATAGGGTCAAAGGTCACACCGCTACGGTATTGCTGTACCGTTAAAACAGGGGAAATCACTCCCTTTCAGAACCGAAATGGAACATTCAAACTTTAGCGGATGGTTTGAGCAATGTAATAACAATGCGAATTTTAGGATAAACCCGTTTTCGCCAAAAGTAAACAAAGCCTTCCAATTGGGACCTTTGCTGATGTGGATAAAATAAGGAGAGACAGCTGTCTGGACTTCGCACGTGTGGAGTTCATTGCTTTCCGTTTCTCAATAAATGGTGGGGACAATTTATTCCTACTCCTATTCGCCTTTCTTTTCTCCACCCCCAAAATTTCTTTTTAGAGCGAACAGAAACGATAATTCATCAGTCTGAAATTTAAAAAAAAAACATTTCGGCGACCTAAATTGAAAAGACACGTACCATTTATGAAAATGTCCTTAGTAAAGATGTCTGGTTGTCTATATGGCAAACAGATTGGATTCCCAAATCCGCCTTGTCTATTACAGTATTATTTAGATATCTTTAAATCCGATTAGTTTAACGTGGAGACGCGGTGATATTATTCATTATCAGTTCAGCCTGTCTATTGACAGGATTAAGAAAACCAGCTTTCACCGTCAAGAGTTCTAATCGTCCTCACTAGCGTCATGGAACCATACATCAAGGAAGTTCTAGAGTTCTCCTAAACACGCGCAGTGAATCGCTCTTCATCGGGCTGTTTTGAAAGGTACTTCAGGGCGCATGGAAGCGAGAGGGAAGTCTGAAGGCTTCTTTTCAGTACTCGCGCACACTCGGGCACGGTTTCCCTTTTGGGGGGGTAATCCTTTCACAGTCGTAAATAATTGGGACTAACGAGAAGACTAAGTGCGCGCCGCCTTGCGAATAAGACACGAGAAACGTACACACATTGAGCGTATTACTTCTATTCTGTCTTTATCCCAACCGCTCTAACCCAGTGGGTAGAGCGTTCACTTGGCACACCGACGAACAGGTTCGAATCCCGTGGTGTTTATTTTATTTAACGTCTCTTCACCGACGTGATTTTAGACTTTAAATCAAGAGAAAAGTGGCCATTTGTTTCTTTCTTTCCATCTGAACAGTATGATTGCCCTGGTGGTTCAGTGTTGGATTAAGTCCCCTTCCTTGGAATGGTTACCCTCCATCTATCACATTGCCAATTGTGGGTTAAACTTTAACTTTCGTTATTCTTCTTTCTTTGCAGAAATAGGCAGGCCATTACCAAAATAAGCTTTAACATGGCTGGGTATATAAACTCTTTGGCTGGGAGTAGGCGATCCCCGTGTTAAAAGTCTGATGCATTGGGCGGTCCTAATTAATAGTCCCAGACAAAACAAAATCATTTGCCTCGTATCAGCATGCTTTGTAAGCTATAGGGTTGTCGTAGGTTTTAATATCCTCTATTATTATTATTATTATTATTATTATTATTATTATTATTATTATTATCGTCATCATCATCATCATCATCATCCCCAGACGTTTTGTACTCTAAATCTGTGCATTGCAGCGCAGAACTCAATGCAAATGTTCGTCTGGTTCATGGAATCCAGGTGCAGACGTCAGCAAACAATTCTATTAGCTATAACGCTCTTGTGCATATGACAAGACAGTCGACTCGGCCCACTTATTACAATGGAATTAAAAGTCTACGATTACTCTGTGTCGCGTACAGTTGAATAGCTTTGATGGCGTATAATGCAGAGAAAAGAGTGTGGCGACGCAGGACTGGAAGCAGAAGTACTTCTTGCGATGCGTTTAGACTCTGTTTTGTAGTCTAGTCAGGAGGAGGAGCCCTGGCTACAATCTTCTGTTGCTTAAATTGATCCGATCTTCAATGCAGTTTGTAATAGCCAACATTGGCTCCGGAAAATCCAGATCCATATTATATTTAACATCGTTAAAACAAAAGTTGCTTCTGTGTACTAGGACCTAGTTATCGATAAATTGTGAGGAACGAGCCGTTGGCTGGAGGTTTTGGACAATCAGGGCAAACGAGTGCTGTGTGCAAATCAAAGGATGGGCAAGGGAAGCGTGATCTCAATAATGGCGCAACTTCGCGTTCAAAATGATCTGTATTCTGGCCTGGGTCACAAATAAAGGAAATCTTCCTTTTCTGCTACGTTGATGCTGGAAACCCTTAGTTCTAACCTAACTTTATTAGATCATTGCAATGTAAAATAATAAAGTTGAGCCTAAATTGTTGTTGCTTCTACGACACGTATTTGCCAATGAGTGTGCAAAAGCATACGAAGTTCAAACCCCCGTTGGGGTGCCGGGGGTTTCAGTATAAATAGTATCCCCACTTTCTGGAAATGTAGTGCTTTAGTTTCCCACTGTCACTGTCTTTCTCATTTGCTCTTTCTCAGTCCTGCTCTGTTCTATCAATCTGCTATACTATCTTGTTCTTCGCTAGACCAGTCTCCTACCTTTTTTCTTGAAAACTCTTCCGGGACAAGACTCCTTATTTGTGTATGAGGTCTGTTGGATCAGCTTGGGAATATTGGACGCTTTCTGCCAGGTGGTCACTAGGGCCTCCTATGATGTTATTATTTAGCAATGTAGGCATTTTATATATATGTGTTTTGTTGATAATTTATAATGATGTTTGTATTCTATTTTGTTTTCGTAAACGGGGGTTCGATAAATTAGAGTACAGCCTCAGCGTCCCCTGCGTGGGATGTCTTTATTGTAAAGTGACTGGCTGGTGGAGAGCTTTCAGTTTTACCATTAGGGTTGTTTCAGCAGATCTTTAATGCGGATCATGGGTTGTCCGGTCCTGATTTGGCTCGGAAGAGTCCGCTGGACCTAAAGCAATAATCATGTAATGTAATACGAAGTTCAATGCTAATAATTCTTCAGCCATTCGGTCCATTCGCGCTTGACCATCGCTCTCAGTTTTTTCTTACGTATAAATGTCTGTTTTTCGATACTACATGGTGCCTAGTTATTTATCATTCTCGAACCGCTTCTACCACCTTCGTAACTTGACACTTACAGTTTGCAGTCCAAAACGAAATTAGATCTACATTCCTCGAAACACGTTGATTGCAATGATTACATGATTACTTTTTAACAGTGATGGGTAACCCTCAGTCTATTTTATATCCTTCTGGAACACGCCATTTTACACATAAATGTCACCACAACAAATGTGTGCAGGCCATACTTAATTTCTCCCTGTTCCCACAATGTTTATATTTTCGACATTAAACTTGTTTCATATCAATATAAAGCTCGATCACACTGAGTAGGTATTATCTTGACTCAGATTCTTCAACTTCAGTAGGCTGAAGGCAGAGTGATGCTGTCGAAATATATCAAGGTAAATCAAAGAATCATAGAATCCGAGTCAAGATAATACCTACTCAATGCAATATGATCACTCCAGATTCTGGCAGCATATACTCTGCTAAAGCTTGATCATACAAAGAGACGTACTGTAAATACTAATACTAATAAATAAAACCCTCATTGATTAAGTAAATTAGTTAGTTATTTATTCGTACGACTATTCATGTCAATATCGGCGCAAATCAATAGTCCCTCCAATTATAAATTACACGAGTCACACAGTCCGTCCGCCAACATTTTAAGAAAGAGATCGCTTCGGTGGGTCGCGCGAAAGCATTGCAGAATCGTCAGCTCTACTGTGCCATTCACGACAATTTTATATTTAACTAAATCTTCATCATTTCCTCCTGAAAGCCCTTCCCATAAATTAACCCTTTTCCTTCGTCTAGACCTTTTGATAGAGCCGATTCCATACTATATAGTTCAAATGTTGAGGCCGTACTCGCCCCCTGCTTATAGAGAGTTGTGAGCGGATGCCTTAATGCCTGTTCATTGTGATGTACGAGATATTTTCTTCTCCTCATTCTCCTGCTTGTCCTGGTTCTTCCTCCTCCTCTTTCTTCCACCCTCCTCCTTCTTCCTGTCCTCCCTCTTTTTTATGTCTTCTGGTGTGCTTTTTTCTTTTTCTCATCTTCCTCCTTCTTCCTCTTCTTCTTTTTCTCGTCCTCCTCCTTCTTTTTTTTACTGCTTTAGAAGGCATATATTTTTTTTGTTTATGTTCCTGTTGCACCGAATGGCAAACATAACTTTTACCATTCTGTGCGGAATAACGTGGTGTATTGACCTGACTTCAATGGAATAAGTTCCATTTCTTGTACGGAGATATTTATCTTGTTGACTATGTAAGTTATCCTCTCCTCTTACTACATCCACCCCCCACCCCCGACCCTCACAGAGAGAGAGAGAGAGAGAGAGAGAGAGAGAGAGAGACTGTCAAAATCGAAATCTCGTATAAATGGACAGCTAGGTTACAACTAATCCATTATTGAAATAATCTAGTAATTACAATCAATACGAGAGAAAACAAGAGAGATTAAAACAGAAAAAGATAGATGGGGGTTGTGTGTTTGTGTGAGTGTGTGTGTGTGGGTGTGGGTGTGAGTGTGTGTGTGAGAGAGACAGACAGAGAGAAAGAGGGAGACAGAGAGTTGTACATTTTATTCAGTTATTAATCATATTTTGAGATACGACGACGACGACGATGATGATGATGATGATGATGATGATGATGATGATGATGATGATGATGATGATGATGATGATGATGATGATGTTGATGATAGATCAGAACCAGATCAGAATTGTTTTTTGCTTAAGCCAAAGGCCCATTGCAAATGGGTTGGGGAAAGAAACAAGCGAAAAACAAAGTAATAACGGAATATGAATAAATCCACCGCGCCTGGTTCACCGATAGCGGAAATACTGCTCGTGGAATGATTGCACACAATTACAAGCATGGGTTAATCATATGGATGTGCAATATGCCCAATAATGAATGTCGCATTGGCAGTAATATGAAGAGTTTTAGCCCGTGGTTGGAACATGGATGTCATGTGACTGCCCATCTCTTTCCAGATTAACATACAGATCATCGGTGGTGATGGTGGTGGCGGTAGGCATAAATGACAATTAGAGGAGCGTTGTCGACGGCGTTTGCAATTGGTGTTGGTGGTCATCATTTTGGTCTTCCCTGTAATTATTTACATTCCACCTCCAGAGCCTTTGGAATGAAAATAAGTGCAGAGAAGACCAAAATGATGACCAACAACACCAATGGTATCAACAAGAACATCAAAGTCCAAGGCCAATCCCTCCGACAAGCTAGATGCAATTAAGGCGCAGCAGATGCACAAAGTGCGAAGAAAACATCATAAAGTGTTACAAGAATTGCCAGGGGATACTGACCTAGAAATATGTGAATTGCGAAGTACAACCCAAGAACCGGTATATGTGAAGCAGTATATACCTCACGCGGCAATGCAAGCTGTCAAAGCAGAAGTAGACCAAATGCTGAAAATGGGTGTCATTGAACCAACGATATCAGCGTACAATTCACCTGTTGTACTCGTCAAAAAGAATCCCCCTCCCTCCCCCCGTGGAGGTGCCGAGGGTTTCTGTATAAATAGTATCTCCACTTTCTGAAAATTTTGTGCTTTAAATTCCCACTGTTGCCGTCTTTCTCTGTAAGTATGGATATTTTGGATGTGTGCCTGTTTGTAATTGCTAAGTAAATGCAAAATATGATTGACTCCTAGATCAAAATAAGTGTGCGTGCAAGTCTCTCTGTTAAATACCACACCCACAAATTCACGTGTTCACACTAACACAGGCAAACACCAACACAAAATATACGTTCCACGTTCTCAGTACTTTATATAAATCAACAACAATATTTTATAGCAATCTTTCACATCGGTCCTTTACACTCATATTTTTACACTAATATTTGTACACTAATCTCTCACAATCAAGCTTGGATAATTCACGGCTGGCGATCGCTTGTCCCAAGCCAAAATAAGCGCAAAAACGTGTTACCTCTATAATTGTCGGAGCCGGTTGTACACAAAGGCTACAGAGTCTCGTAGCCAGGCAGTTAGATAAACAGTGATGTTGTAAACAGGTAGTTGAACGAGCAGTGATGTTGTAAACAGGCAGACGGGCGCGCGCCTGCCCTGTCTATCTGAGGTAGCAAACGCGTCTTGGTCAAGTCCAAGACGCACGGCCGACCGCCGCTGTTCATCGAGTCGCCCTTTCTCCGTTGTCCGAGACAACGCCGTGTGTCCAAGTGTATGAAGCCAACACCAGCTTCCCGTAGGCAGCTACAACAAGATATATAATGCTCTGACTTTTATAATCATATTGTTCTTCTTTGTTTAATCCTTGCTCACTTCCCTTAGTTTCTTTCACTTTTCCAATTCCATTCCGTATGTGATCGTTTCTTTCCTTCTTCCACAATGTTATCCATATCCCAGATATAATTATTTCATGAATGGCAACTACTATCAAACATGCTCACACCTTCCATTCTTATTACATTATCTACTGCTCTATAATTATAACCCCATGTAATTAATAATATTATTACATCAATGAAAACTATATTCCATCTTAGTGGACAACAGCTCACCACCTCTCAACACAATAAATCCAATGCAAAAACATATCTCTCCAACATTTCACAATCATGAAAACATTATAAATACCTGTAATCTTTACAGCACAATATACATCCACTTGCAGAGAGAACGTCCCACCGAACCTACACAACCTGTTAAGTTCTCAGTGCTTTCTACCTCTTCACTTTTTCACAACAATCTTTTTTTTTTCTTTCTTAATCTTTTTTTTTTCCTGGCCTGACACATTGAATCTACAATGACACCTTGGAATACAATACTCGAATGACTACTATTTCCTTTTCTGCCAGCTATTCATTATTCCATAGGATCAACAATTTTAGCCAATGAAAATAATAACATAAAATATTCAAAAAAATACTCGCATTCTAAAAATAGACATATTTATTAAAAACCGGAAAATTCACGTTCTCTACATTCTCCTTTGTTCTTCCTCATTCCTACTCTGTTCTATCAATCTACTATACTATCTCCTTCTTCGCTAGACTAGTCACCTACTTTTTTCTTGAAAATTCTTCCCAAACTCATTTGTGTATGAGGTCTGATGGGTCAGCTTGGGACTATTGAACGCTTTCTGCCAAATGGTCACTAGGGCTTCCTATGATATTATTTTTTTAGCATTGTAGGTATTTTATATATATGTGTTTTGTTGATATTTTATAATGATGTAAATATTCTATTTTGTTTTTGTAAACCGGGGTTTAATAAATTAGAATATAGCCTCAGCGTAGTCTGCGTGGGAGGCCTTTTTGTGACCGGCTGGTGGAGTGCCTTCAGTGTTACCACTAGGGTTGTGTCAGGAGATCAATTATACGGATCAGGGATAAGTTCTCTTTCAATCAAGTTGTGGTCCTAATTTTGTGGTCCTAATTCGGCTCGTTGCAGTCCGCTGGACCCTGTAAGCAATGAGTAACTAACTCGCCCAAAAAAGGATGGATCAGTGAGATTCTGTGTGGATTATCAGAAATTGAACGAGACATTGGAATTCAATCCCGAACCTATACCCGACATCGACCATTTGTTAGCAAAAGTTGAAAAAGCAAAATACTTTTCAAAGCTTGATTGTTCAAAAGGGCATTGGCAGATCAAAGTCAATGAGGAAGGTAAATATAAGACTGCTTTCACTACACCAGTAGGACAATTTATGTGGACAAGAATGCAATTTGGACTGAAAACAGCAGATGCCGTATTTTCACGCATGGTGCAGAAAATCTTGTGTCCGTTAGTCCGCAAAGATACAGACATCTCCCTTGATGACAACTTGGTGGCAACAGAAACTTGGGAAAAGCATTTTGAAGCTGTAGAAGCAGTATTGAAAAGACTTGAGGAAGTTGGTCTAATAGTGAAACCTTCAAAATACGAAGAACTTGAGCACCTAAGACATCATTTGGGCAAAGGCAAAATACAACCAGAGGATGACAAACTCAGCACAAATATAATCACCTTTATTAGAACGATGATGACAGGATCAACAGCGAGAAAACAAGGAGACGAAACTAAATGTATCGTCGTGTTCGTACAACTAGAAATGTGACTAATACTATACTAGTAAGAATAAAGATGGAAGAGCAAGATTTGGAAAATTATTAACATAGGATATAGCTTGGTGATTGCAGGTGATTAGTCGCCGGTTTCCTATGCAGAAGGTTGTGGGTTCGATTCCAGCAAGGGCCGACCTGATGTAACTTAGATCCGAGACTTTTCAGGTCACCGAGGGTTTTCTCCGGGTACTCCGGTTACCTCCCTCCCTTCAATATTGGTATTGGATGCAGTCGGTCTAAATTAAAAAAAATCGATTTCCTTTCCGTGTTTTTAATAGCGATCCCTCTGTTCTACACCACATGTTTGAGTGATTTGGGGAATGCATCCAGTATTGTTATATATATCACACACACACACACACACACGCACACACACAAATACACACGCACACACAGATGCATACACGCACATAGAAGCGCATCCACACACAAACACATCCACAACCGCTCTATAGAGAAGTAGAACACAATTTCCTGTTCCAGAGAGAGAGAGAGAGAGAGAGAGAGAGAGAGAGAGAGAGAGAGAGAGAGAGAGAGAGAGAGAGAGAGAGAGAGAGAGAGAGAGAGAGAGAGAGAGAGAGAGAGGTCTTGAAAACTTGATTAATGTTGCTGTAACTTCTTTTTATAATTATGTTTTCTCGTTAAAGTGCACTTTCGGGTGGTCATATACTGTATATATATATATAGTTTGTACCAAAACGAAAACACGAACATAAAGGTTTTCTTGGACTTAGCGATTTATAAACTTAAAGACCTATATATGCTCCCTTCGCCATATCACCGACATCCATTCCACCCTCTCTCTCTCTCTCTCTCTCTCTCTCTCTCTCTCTCTCTCTCTCTCTCTTTCTCTCTTTCTCTCTCTCTTTTTCTCTCTCTTTCTCTCTTTGTCTGTGTCCCTATCAGATCTGATGTGTGTGAACCCCCTTTGGGATTTTTATGTTCTTTCGTGTCATGTGCAATTTTGTGCGTATTCATTTTATTGTTGGCTTCTTTTTTCACACCGCAACCAGAAACGATTATTGTCAATGAAGGTTAAACCCGTTGCACCACGGAACACACTGATATTTCAATTTCCGGTAAACTTGTCAAATTACATTAAGCAAGGTCGAGGTCAACCTGACTTTTAATCCTCTGATTGCATTTACGACAACACATGTCGTATCTGTGTGCATCTGTGGTGTGTATCGGTCCTGATTTGGCTCAGAAGAGTCCGCTGGACCTAAAGCAACAATAAATCAATCAATAAACAATCTGTGGTGTGTATATATGATGCGTGTCTGGGAGGCAGAGATGAATGCGTGCGTGGGTGCGTGGGTGTGTTAGGGGGTGGGGGAGTATACGTGGACGTGCGTGTGTGTGTGGGGGTGTGTGTGTGTGTGATTGTGTGTGTGTGTGTACTCGTGCGAAAGTGTAGGTTTCTTGATTGCCGACGGCTATTTTTCTTTCGTCATTTTGTTTTATTTAGACAATGTTTACACGTGGACGATTTTTATGTTTATTGGAAAGCATTTGGGAATAATAAAATAAAGAAAACGTTGTACAGTATTTAGGCAGAAGCTAAATAAAATAATATGTACATACATACCTATAATTGTGTAATATTTTACACCAACATATATCTATTTAGGAAACCATGGATAAAATGTTATAATAATTATTGCACCAATTCAATGTACGATATGATGGATATATTTTACACCTGAAAGTGAGGACAGGGTGTCTGGGTCATTGTAACGCTACATTATACATTAGAACACGTTGGGCAAAAAAAATCTGCATTGCTTTACATGAGATTTAAATTTTCACTATTTTTGCATTATTATGGATGGAAATCTCATGTGTTTTGCATACCTCGCATCTCATTTTTTGCTGTTTTGATAAAATCGGGAAAGACTGTTTCAACCAGTCAGTTAACGTCAGACCAGCCACTTTTTTTTTTAACTTTAAAGGAACTATGAAAAGTTAGGAAATTTGGCGGTATGGAGATAAAAAGTCGAAGACGTGTTTTCCGTTGAGAGCTGGAAACAAGGGATACGAGGTTTTGGTCTTACAATTTTGTCAAAACGTTTTAGTTACGAGGTTTAAAAAAAGAAACCTTGATACACACAACATACAATCAGTGGAAAATGTCTAGGATTGCAGGAAAGGTATATTTATTAGTGTCACAAACTGTCAAAACATCAAACACAGAGACAAATAACAAAACCACAAAATAACCTCAAATAATATCAAATTCACTTCTTAAAAGCTTCAAAAATGTAACTGAAAAGGTAACTACAGTAAACACCGGCTATATCCGCTCAGGGAATATGATTTGGGTGGCCCGTATAACTGGTGGCCATTATATCCACACCATCGGTTGTACCAGCCACCGAGACCAAACAGGCCGAATGTTTTTTGACTGCAAGCACTATTATAAACATATAGTGTCGTTGTGTACTGCTTTTAAATATGTACGCGTGTGTTTGTGTGTTCGTGCCAGCGAGCTGTGTGCATGCGTGCATTCCTATTATTCTTTTGAGAGTAATAATTGCGTAACATGTTTTTTTTAATATATTTCTCTGAAAAATGCCAACATGTCACTGTACAGTGCAATCTTTTGGTGTCTTTAATGCTTGTGCAAAATTTATTGCAATTTTCAGTGGCCTTTGGAAAAGAGAGAAAGGCAGAGTCCATTACGAGGCAAGGCTGGGGAAGCAGAGGGGGAAAGCGAGAGAGAGAGAGGGGGGATGCGAGAGAGACAGAGAGAGCGAGAAAAAGAGTGGAGGAGGATGGAGAGAGAAAGGGAGAGAGAGGGAGAAAGACTAGAGGAGGAAGGGGAGAAGAAGCGAGAGAAAGAGTGGTTTTAGAATTGGTCAATTAAAGTTTCGTTGTGTGAGGAAGAGAGAAAAAAGTGGAGAGGGAGAGTGAGGGAGGGGGAGAGATAGAGCAGGGGAGGAAGGGAAGAAGAAGAAGAAGAAGAAGAAGAAGAAGAAGAAGAAGAAGAAGAAGAAGAAGAAGAAGAAGAAGAAGAGGAGAGAGAGAGAGAGAGAGAGAGAGAGAGAGAGAGAGAGAGAGAGAGAGAGAGAGAGAGAGAGAGAGAGAGAGAGAGCGGTTTTAGAACAGGTCAATTCAAGTTTGGTTGTGTCTCTGAGAAAGAGAGAGACTGACAGACAGAGAGAGGGAGAAAGAGAAGAAAAAGAGAAAAAAAAAGATGAAGGATAAGGTGGGGAGGAAGAGAGAAAAAGGATTTAGAACTCGTCTATTCAAGTTTGCTTGTGTCTGAGAGAGTGAGTGTGCGTGTGTGTGTGAGTGTGTGTTTGTAAGTGCGTGACCGTTTAAATATGAACTTATTATATACTATGTGAATGGGAAACTTTATATACCTTGAAGTTGTCAAACTGCCAGTCGATCCAATTCAGGTCATTGTTGGTTAGATTGAGTGTGAAATTAAATAAAGAAAGGAAAGAATCAAGGAAGTAATAAGGGAAGACTGGAAGAAAGACACTGAATATATATTCAGGGTACAAAAGGTTGGAACGAAAAAGGAAGAAATATTACGCTAAAAGAACTAAACAACCTCCTTGGGTTAAGGGCCTACAAAAAAATCTTCAAACCTTGAAACCACAATTGGACACCTCATAATACTAATAGGTCTATCAATTTCCCTGTGTTGCAGATGGATTCGTATTTCGGTCGTGCAGCAAGACGGAAAAAAAGGACTGCGAGATGACGGACATCTCCGGCATGGTCATGAAAGTCTGTTTTCACACCTGTTACACAGACGGATGCAACGCGGCCATGTCAGTGACGTCGCTTCCTTTCTTGCTAGCCATGGCACTGTTGTGTACTCTCGTCCTTTCAGAGCTGACTGTTCTTACTGCAGCACGCTGGTTCTGACACCAAACAGTCTAAATGATAAATGTCGTGTTCTTTTGCTATATCTGGTACTATTAATACTAATATAATTTCAATCATATATACCTGTGAAAATTTGCTGTTTTCTGTGTGTTTTTCACTTTTGAAGTTGGTTTTGGTGGTTTGCTACTGTCAATGTGCAGTCTCGGTAAAACTAAACAGTTAAGTTTCCTTAAAATGATGCTGCGGGCAGCGTTTGATGATGTGAATGCCAGGGTGTGACCTGTCTGACCATGTTCTGTCTTCTCTTGCCTTCATTCGCTTCTTTTCTTTTTTGTATTCCTTTACTCTCTCCTCATATCATCTCATCTGTTCCTCTCCCTCTCATTCTTGTTATGTACATCTCATTCTTTGTTTTTAATCCTTTTATGACCTGTATCATCTTCAGTCCATGCTGTTGTTGTCCTCATCTCCTCCTGTGTTGTTGGTTTTCTTCCCTGCACTATATGCTCCCAACTTCAATGGGACCGCTGAAGGCACTGAAAAACGAAACAGCGCACATTTATCAACCAAGCCCACCCAGAAATTCATCTGTACCTGGCCGTACAACTTTTAATCCTTTTATGGCCTGTATCATCTTCAGTCCATGCTGTTGTTGTCCTCATCTTCTCCTGTGTTGTTGGTTTTCTTCCCTGCACTATATGCTCCCAACTTCAATGGTACCGCTGAAGGCACTGAAAAACGAAACAGCGCACATCTATCAACCATGCCCACCCAGAAATTCATCTGTACCTGGCCGTACAACTATGACCGTCTGTACATGTATCCACGATCGGGCATTTAAACAATTCAATGGATATAAAGTTGGATGAACAACGCGGTTAATGCAGTGGAAGGGTGTTGAAAGAAAATAGAACGCTCTTCTATTGGCAGACAGCTTATCCACGCCAACGTGGCAATGACTGTTCACCATTTTTTTATCGCAATAGGGATGATACATGTAAATCCAGCCTTTAGAATTGAGGGAAAGTCAAATGGTACTGCCCTTAGAAAGCTGCACTATAAAATAGGGTTACGGATCACTCGTACGAATAAACGATTTTTGAAAACGTATACTTAGGTCAGCAAATAAGAACAGATACCTCCACCCCCTCCTCTCCCCTCCCCCCCCCCCCCGGGTCCCGCTTCCCCCTTCCCCCACCCAAAAACCAACCAAACAAAAAACAAAGCGCGGTAGGAATATTTGAGGGAAAACACTTGCTGTGTGGTTTCTATATGTTTGTGTGTGGGTGCGTGTTTTTAGGTGGAGGGTGGGAGTGCTACATCCATATCTGCCGTGCTTTAAGCTGTAGAAGTCACTATTTCAACACGAACCACACCACCAATAAAAATTAACAAAGCAGAGAAACAAGTAAAAATTGCGGCTGAAACTCCTCTTCATTTTTTTTTGCAAATAAACAACTCTATTTAAACAGTGTGGGTGCCGGGGTTTCTGTATAAATAGTATCCCAACTTTCTGGAAATTTAGTGCTTTAAATTCCCACTGTCGCTGTCTTCTCTCCTTTGTTCTTTCTCATTTCTACTCTGTTCTATCTTCTTTTCTATCTTCTTCGCAAGACCAGTCACCTACCTTTTTTTTCTTCTTGAAAACTCTTCCAAAACTTCTCATTTGTGAATGACTATTGGGTCGGCTTGGGGATATTGGACGGTTTCTGCCAAATGGTCACTAGGGCTTCCTATGATATTATTATTTAGCAATATAGGCATTTTATATGTATGTGTTTTGTTGATGTTTTATAATGATGTTCATATGCTATTTTGTTTTTGTAAACGGGGATTCGATAAATTAGAGTATAGCCTCAGCGTCCCCTGCGTGGGATGCGTTTATCGTAAAGTGACCGACTGGTGGAGTGTCTTCAGTGTTATCATTAGGGTTGTTTCAGCAGATCTTTTATTCGGATCAGGAGTGAGTCCTCTTTCAACCAAGTAGTGGTCTTGATTTTGTGGTCTTGATTCGGCTCTTTGCAGTCCGCTGGACCCTGTAAGCAATGAATAACGAACTAACTAACTATATAAACAGGCAAAATGCTTCAAGTTTCCGGGGACGTTAATCTACCTGCCTGCCTGCCTGTGGAACACTTTCACTGTCTGCTTAACAAGCAAAAAACTACCCAAAAAAGAGGTTAAAACGTTCTTCGCGCAATTAAGTAATAAAACCTACATATTATTAACGTGTGTAGGCTACGTATCTCGGTAAAGAAAGTATTATTTTTGTGAATAAATCATCTTCAAATTACTGAAGATGAAAAAAGCTTCATAATTCCTTATTAGAAAACCTTTCAATTAAACATTTAAAAAGAAAACCAAATGAATTTAAGAAAAAAAAGGAAGAAGAAGAAATTAACTTTGTGCGTGATTTATGAAAATGTAAAGCAATTTTGTCACTAACTACGAAGTAATACTGGATGCTGTAACATGTGCTTTTACACAAAATCATCAATCAGGCTATAAGGGCCGAGGCCGGGTGCCGATTGCGTGCTGACGTCGGGTAGCATTAACATCAGCCACCCACAGCGCCTCAAAAAAATTATTCTTTTGAGAATGCTTATTATTAATTTTTTTTATCGGCTCTGTATGCGAGTGTCTGGGGGAAACATTTGAATATCTTGCCACCTTGTTTATGTTTGAAAAGTTTCCAAGGATTTGGGGAAATATTTTTAGCTTTTAATTTCTTCTTCAGTAAATTAAAGAGGATATATTCATTTAATCACTGCATGCAGGTACGACACTTGCATGAGTAACGTTGTAATATATATTTTTACTTAACGTTAAGCAGACAGTGGAATTGTCCCGCCCCTTTTGGTTGTCTGTTTATAGTGTTGTTTGTTTGCAATAAATTGGCCACCATTTTTTGGGTTGTGTGTTTCTTTCTTGTTGTTGTTTTTTTTTTTTTTTGTTCTTTTGTTTGTTTCTTTGTTTGTTTTGTTGTTGGTGCTGATTTGTTCTGAAACAGTGACTTCTGCAGCTTGGTGTATTAGAGATATTGATTCAGCACCAAACAATCATGTATAAACAACACATCAAGTATATTTCCTCCAAAATGCCTACCGCATTTTATCCTGGGGCATTTTTCCATTTTTCATCTTTTGAGTTTTGTAATGCTAAAATACACAACTGTTCTGGAAATAATAGTTTTTGTGCTGGTATTTGTTGATACTATTTCAGATTTCATGGAATACGGACAATAGTTGCATTTTTACACAGTGTATACAAGGTACGGTACCGTGTCCCTGTCAGTAATGATACATAGGAGAAAGCATCGCGACCATATTGTTTCAGTGAACATTAAACAAAAAAAATAAATAAATAAAAAGGAGACCTAATTTAACTGGCATATATGGCACATCCGTATTATATTAAGCTGACACTGAACTGTCCAAAAAATGCTGCATGTCATCTTTTCCTCGAAAATGAATACAGGGTTAAGACTTTTGAAAGTTCCCGACCTAAGTAGTTACATTTTCTTGCTTTTAAGGTTTTTTTGTGTGTGTTGTTTGGTTTATTTCAAACTGACCCTTCTTTGCTTCTTTTATTAACTTT